>LGRX02027900.1:0-45015 GCA_001247695.2 Cymbomonas tetramitiformis | reverse complement strand
TCCTTCTTCGCCTTCTCCCTCTCCGCTGCAGCCTTCTCCTTCTTCTCCTTCTCCCTCTCCGCTGCTGCCTCCTTCTCCTTCTTCTCCTTCTCCTTCTTCTCCGCTTCTGCTGCTGCTGCAGTCACCGTCGGCTTCAACTCGCCGGTCAACGTCTCCGCATGCCCCTTGCCATAATTTATGCCTGCTGACTTTTCATCACCCGAATCACCCCCTCCTCCACCAGACCGTGCTTAAAGGAATTGTATGCCTCATCAAAAAAACCTCCTTCCGCGTTCATGTTGTCGTAGTGCTTCACCTCCAATTCCCTGGCTTGTGTTAGCAAACTTAGCTTGCTGTTCAACGCCGTAGCGCGGAACAGCACCCTCCTCCGCGGAATCTTACTCCGCACTGGATCCGCCACAAGCCACGGCCCATATACCCAGCATGCCGTCCCTTGTTTTGCACCTTCCCTTGGCTTCACGATGGGGCCACCAATCCAGACCACATCCTTGTGCTGTTCGTGGTACACAACCCTCCCAAAAGCCACCGTATCCCTCAGAAGCTCCCGCAACTCCAGGCACGCATCATACTCCTGTGGCTCCCCAAGCACCACACTCCTCCCCATATCCTCGTCAAGCTCATTGATCGCGTTCGCGAAGTCGATCTCCCGCTCCAGGGCAGTCATTGCCTGGGAAGGCTCCGAGGTAGTGGCTCGCTCAATTCCTTGCGAGTCATAATGCTTTCTTCTGCAAGGGTCATGCCCAACCACAAACTCCCAGGGCGACCCAGTTATGGTGGCGGATCCAGAGACTGGAAGAGTGGTGTTTTCCGGAAAGAGGTCTTCCACCGCTGTAATGTAGGTGTGCGCCGACGCACGAAAAGTTCCACAGTGCATCTCCACCGCGTTGTGGATTAGCCTGCCGTCGAAGATCACCACGCTCTTTGCCGGCAGGAAGCAGGTCACCGGCCGAAGGCTGTCCAGGGTGGCCCCATCCCCCAACTTATGCGACTGGGGGTACACCGTAAAGGGGTACATGTCCGTCAGGACTAGCATGACGGACAGCGCACCATAGTCCCGATGCTTCTCCTGAACCAACGCCTGCGGGTAGGTGAGCAGGGCGGTTCGCGCCATGTCACCTTTCGGCACCTCCAGCTTCCCGAACTTGTCCCCCACCGCAGCTATGACGTCCTCAGCCACCTGTTCAAACCGTTTGTAAAACGGCGTGCCCTCCACCAGGTTCCCGATCCACCTCTTCCCGTCCTTCAGGGTGTCCAGCTCCCCATTGGCCTTCTTCTTGAACGCCCTGAAGTTGTTTCTGAACACGGAGCTCGGAGCCAAATCCTTCTGGAACTCTGCAACCAGCAGAGCCTTAGCCGATATCGTGTCCTGCAATTGACCGACACAATACCCACCCTCTGCAAGCCTGTGCCTCCAGTGCTCGTCCAGCAGCACGCCTTTTGTAAAGTGAGGCTACTCCTCCGCATTCTTTGCCCCCTCCGCAGCAGGCACCTTAGGAGCAGGCGTCTCTCCAGCATCTTTGCCCTCCTCTGTATCTGGCACCTCCCCAGCGGACTGATGCTTTGAAACTGGGGCCTCCACAGCAGGCACGCACGTCCACGGCAGCAGGCGTCTCTGCAGCAGCCGTGCCCTGCTCTGCAACTGGCTGATCCTCAGCAGACTTGTGCTGAGGATCAGGGGCCTCCACAACAGGCATGTCCTGTGAAACCGGGGCCTTCACAGCAGGCACGTCGACGACAGCAGGCGTCTCTACAGCAGCCGTGCCCTGCTCTGTTCCTGGCACCTCCAGAGGGGCCGCCGCGGCAGCTGTGCCCTGCTCTGCATCTGCCTCATTTTCCACCTCAGGGCCAGGATCCGCTGCGTCGGCATCGCCTGCCTCCTTCTTAGAAATTAGCGACAACTTATGCTTCTCCACCAGCCCGCCTCCTGGTTCTGCGCGAACTACTGCTGCGAACGTGGGCGCCTCCTGTAACTGAGCTTCGTCCATGTTTCCAGCAGCCTGCTGCTGCGCTGCCATTCCCTCAGCCTTCTCCGCGCTGGCAGCAGCAGCACCAGTATCCGCAGCAGCCTGCCCATCATCAGGGTTCGGCGAGGCCGTGCACGCCCATTTGACAGGAGGCTGTCCAACGCAGAGATGGCGCCCGCATGTGTCCGGATCATTGCTGTGTCCGGATTTTCGGCAGTTCTTGTGGAACCCGCGCTGGCAGGTCGCGCAGGTAACACGCACTGGGAAGTGATTCTCCGAACCCATTCCGCAAAAGAGGCAGAACAGGCGGGCCAGGATCCCGCAGCGCCCGCATTCCCTTGGAAACCGCTTTTCCCCTGACGGTGTGAGCTGGCGCGACGCGCACCCAACGTGGAAGGAGTCGGAGCACATGTCGCAGGTCGCCAACGCAAGCCTCGTTCGATCCAACGAGTCGTCGGGATGGGGGCACCCTTGCACATTGCAGGCGGGTACTCCTTCACTCTCGGCGACACCTTCCACCAGTTTCCGATCTGACTTAGGATGTTTGCGCCTTAAACCGTTTGGCACGGCTGCCCCAACCGCTGCTGCATAGGTGAATCTGTTCTGCTTCATTATTAGAATATTAGCTCCCAATTTATACCAAAGTAACCGTCAATGCCTTCGTCCTCGATCCAAACGTCAATTGCGCAACGAAAACACGCGAAGAAAGTGCTATGGTCGCAGATAGCGTACAGTTCGCAGGTTGGCGTTACCGTTACAAGCACTCGAGCTCTCAGTGAGCAGATATCGCACTTTTGGTCCGACATGCTTACGGTTTTTTGGGGTCTCGTTCAGTTGTAAGATGTCGGGGGAGGGCTCTGATATACATTATCGCCCTCCCGATCATCCCATCTTTTGATCGTGTGGGCGAACCGACATGCCGATTCGAGCTTCCTGTGAGCAGGTATCGGACTTTTGGCCTGACATGCTTACGGTGTCGTGACGGAATTTCAATTAAATTATCTGATATGCATTATCGCCCTCCCGATCAGCCCATCACCTAATCGTGGGTGCGATACACGCGCCACGTGAAATATGACATGTCCGGGTGATAAATCATTGCACGATCGAATCTTGAATCGAAATTTATGAATCGCCCGCAGGATCGACGAATTGGTTGATCGTGGGTGCGATACACACGCCACGTGAAATATGACATGTCCGGGTGATAAATCATTACACGATCGAATCTTGAATCGAAATTTATGAATCGCCCGCACGATCGACGCAGCAGTTGATCGTGGGTGCGATACACACGCTACGTCAAATTTGACATGTCCGGGTGATAAATCAAGAAATGGCGAATCGCCCCCACGATCGAACAGTCATTCCATCCTGGGGGCGATACTTACGCTACGGATACTTTTCGTGAAAGGACTATTCATATTCCTGATGCATGTGGGAGTCCGTTCATTAAAAGTTCAGACATGCAAATGTGTTTATTGAAGGCGTGCTTTCGCCCGTAGACTCCTTACATGTTTGCCGCTTATGAGTGGCGTTTTTCGAAAAGGGATGCCTCCTCCTTCTTACCTTGCGGATGTATTGCCATGGCTCATGAGCCTCGGCGACATGGCGCGGAACTTGCCTTTGGAGTTTCATATTGCACCAACGAATGTGGATCATGCAACAGAACTAGCGGGGCAGATCTCAGAGTTCGTCGATAAATGGAATGTGTTAACTGGGAATAAACCGAGCAGAGATCCTAGCGTGCTGCAGGCAGGTGGGGTTGGGAGGAATGCGAGGAATGCGCCCACACCTACCAGTACCGTTAAGAAAAGGCGCCTTGATCAGAATGCGCGAAGGAGGGAAGCTCGATCTAGGAAGCGTTTAGACTTGGGCAAGGACGCGGTGGAGGTCTATGCGCCTCAAGCACGGGGAAAATCGACGCTGGGTCCCGGTGGCGCCTCCGCAGGAGCCTCAGCGGTGGGTTGTCTGGTGCCTGATGGAAGTAAAGCACACTGGAACGACAAGCTCAAGGAGGTTTTCATGAACAAGCCGCATCTTATTGGTGGGGCGCTCTCGAACTTTGTGCGCACCTTACCCGCGGAAGAGATAGAAGCTGTGCTGCGGCTAAGATTTCTGTCAGAGGAGGATCGCGTAGGAGGAACGATCGTGTCGAGCTTGCGGGCATCGTTCGCCGCTCTAGCTGGCTATGGTTCCAGGCAGAACGCTGCCACGCGCATGGCGGGCGCAGCGATGGTATTTGGCAGAGACGTGGAGGGTGTTGAGGGTGCTGTTGCAAGCATCTTAGGGATAAATGTGAAGGTGGTGAAGGATGGACTCGTTGGGCACCGCAACTTGCTGTTGGGAGCTGCCCTTGGGACAGCGCAACGGCTTAATGCCGGTCTTCTGGCAGGGTTGGTCCTGGAAAACCTGCACATGGCCAACCGTGCTATAAGCGCGGAGCTGACCCACAAGATCCAAGCCTTCTGGCTGAGTGCTGGGATCAGTCGGGTGTCCACGTGTAAACGGGACGTGATCCAGCTGCGGCATATTGATGGAAGCGTGGAGAAGGTGTCGAAGCAGTGGTTGGAAATGACACAGTTGGAGGTGTTCCGCAAGTTCAAGAAGAAGTTTCCGGCCGAAAAGATCGAACTCCGATCTTTTGAGACTCGGAAGCCGAGGCAAGTGCAACGACTCACCCGAAGGGACACCATTTCCTGCTGCTGCAGGTACCACGAGGATATGCGGTTGGTGGTGGAGGCGTATGCTCGTTTCCAGGAGGTGGGCCACTCCGGCTGCAAGTGCACGGACGCGTCGTGTTGCCCTCGCGTTGGAGGCCTTCGGGCACGGCTGTCTGCCCGTAAACCATTTCCTGCTTTCCCGGACTTCAAGTGTGGTCGAGTGGAGGTGGGACGGTCAACCTCCGGTTTCACGGCATCGCTGCTGTGTCCAAGACAGCGGTCGAACGGAGAGCACGAGGACCACCACGACATGCCCTGCTTGGAGGGTTCTTGCAAACGGTGCGGGGGGCTGCAAAACTGGTCGTTGTGTCCGGCGGCGGTTTCCAACACTGCCACGCTGGACTGGCACACCTACGAGAACGTTCATATCGGAGTGGACGAGGACGGGAAGAACAAGCACCGGGTGCAGTTCGTCCAAAAGACGACCACTGCTGGTGAGCTGCTTGCAAAACTGCAAGCTCTGCTCCTTGGCCACGCCCCAGGGGAGTCCCCAAATTGTGCGTGTTCGGGCACGTTTGTGCGGAAAGCGGCGGACGGGAGTTGGAGGTTGGAGAAGTTGGTCGGTGTGCCTGCTGCCCAACCGTGTCGGTTTTTGAACAGGGAAGATATCTTACCCCGATTGGCCGGCCCCGGGCCGAACTGAGTCGCCAAAATGAGGCCCGGGCCGAAGAGGGGCCGAAAGAGAAATTGCTTTGGGGCCGAATCAATTTGGCGCGAACTTCTAAATTTTTGATGAAAATTTTACGATTTTTTCATTTTCCCATACTTAAGATTAAAAGCGGGCATTTTGTAGTTCGGACCGGGCGGGCCGAAGGCGGGCCGAAAGAATTTTTTATTTGGGGCCGTACCAGCTCAACGGAAGATATCTTCCCTGTTTTTGAAGCCGTATGCCTACCACTGTTTCATGGCCACGCGCTCCATGACAATGTTCAACAAGTGCAAGGCGGGCTTGCCTTTGGGGCACTGCCTCATATTGTTTGACTTCAGCGAGAACCACGCTCTGAACATTCCCAGGGCGATTCAGTCGTTGCACTGGATAGTGAAGCAAGCAACGCTGTTGTGTTGTGTGTTATGGCGGCACGCGGTTGGTTCCGTGGATGGTCAGACTTCCACCGAGGCCAACCCAATAATAGTGAAGGACCTGATCTACCTCATTAGCGACACCTTGCCGCACTCCCACCGAGGTATCCAACATATGAGGAAACTTATCGTCAGTGAGTACTTCGTGAAGAGAGGTATACCTCTCCCCAAATTCATGCATGAGTGGGCGGATGGTAGTGCGGCCCAAAACAAATGCGCAACCGCATTTGCCGACGTGGTGGAGAGCGGGCGGGAAGAGTCGGCAGAGTGGCCCCGAGGTCTTGGCATCCCGACACAACGCAACTTCTTTGAGACGTCACATGCACGAGGTGAGCAAGACGCGATGGGAGTAGCGGTGAAGCATGAGGCGAGCTTGGCGGTGATGTCCACAACCGACAAATGGCATTGTAAAATACTGGACGCCAAAAGCTTGTACGAGTTCTGCATGGAAAGGTTGCAAAAGCCGAAGGATAGCGCTCGCGACAGAGGTGTTCAGTTCGGGCAAAGATTTTTCTTTCTGGTTGACGGCAAGGACGTGGACATCTCTGGACCTGGGTTTGACACGGTTGACCGGACTTTGGCGTTACACTCGGTGCGTGCAGGGGTGGGGTTGTTGGTGGGCTTGAAGCGGGACCGACAATGCTATTGCGATTATTGTTACGCGCAGTGCGCGAAGGCACAACCTGACACGGAGGGTTGCCTGTACCGGAGTCACGTGGACAGCTGGGAGCAGTTCACCTTGACTGAGGCAACCGAATCTGATGCCCGGCGCACCAGAACAAGAGTCGCGGAGGCCCGCGATGACGTGAGTGTGAAGGTTGCACGAGGAAACACTTTTGCAAGGCTGTCGGGGGGCGATCCTAATCACCCCTACTATTTGGTGAAGGCGTTGAGCGAGGTGAAGCAGGTGATCAACGCGGATGGGATGCGAGACGACTACTACTCGCCTGGTGGGGAGGGCGTAAATGCTACACCGGGGGAATTTGTCGTTGAAGGCCGATTCTATGAGTGGGCGGATGAGGAAAGCTGCGAGGAGTACTACATAGACACATCCAAGAAATGTCTGACATATTCGCATCATGTCGTGTGTGTGGAAGTGACAATGACCAGACGCAAATACCGCGGTAAGGAGTTGTATAGGTTGACCGATGCTGAGCACCAGCGCATCCTAGGGTTGTTGTGAAGAAGTATAACTATCACAGCAGGATAGATCACTAGAATCTTAGAACCCAAACAACACCATGCTGAATAGCATCTAGTCTCGGCGTGTTGTGCATAACGCCCAACAGGGCCCACGCAAAATATGCCAACATAACAAGAATTCTGTAATCGATTTGGGTGAATTTCAAATTGCGAGTCCCATCAGGAGTGTTTAAGTGATATGTGAAAAACCTCATTTCCACGATTGTGTGCACGCCACACGCGCCGAGTGGCGTGGAACGCCAAAACAGGCCCGCGACAGGCCGTAACAGGCAAAAAAATCGATTTCTGTTGAAATTTGGGCCAAAAAAATATTTTTTTCAAAAATTTCTAATTGCGATTCCCATCAGGAGTGCTTAGGTGATATGTGGAAACCCTCATTTCCACGAATATGTGCACTCCACACGCGCGGAGTGACGTAGAACGCCAAAATAGGCCCGCGACAGGCCGAAACAGGCAAAAAAACGCGATTTCTGTTGAAATTTGGGCCAAAAAAATATTTTTTATCCAAATTTCAAATTGCGATTCCCATCAGGAGTGCTTAGTTGATATGTGAAATCCCTCATTTCCACGAATGTGTGCACTCCACACGCGCGGAGTGGCGTAGAACGCCAAAACAGGCCCGTGACAGGCCGAAACAGGCAAAAAAATCGATTTCTGTTGAAATTTGGGCCAAAAAAATATTTTTTTCCAAAATTTCAAATTGCGATTCCCATCAGGAGTGCTTAGGTGATATATGAAAACCCTCATTTCCACGAATATGTGCACTCCACACGCGCGGAGTGGCGTAGAACGCCAAAACAGGCCCGCGACAGGCCAAAACAGGCAAAAAAACGCGATTTTCGGCCGATTTGGGCCCAAAAAATATTTTTTTTCAAAATTTCAAATTGCGGTGACCATCAGGATTCATTACGTGATATGTGAAACCCCTCAATTCCACGAATCGCTGCATTCCTCACCCGCGTAATGGTGTAGAACGCCAAAACAAGCTAAAAACAACGGTTTTTTGGCGATTTCACCCTGAAAAAATATTTTTTTTTGATTTTTTTTTCGCAAAGTCCTTAGAATTTATGCGATTCCATTGCGATCGCAGTCCGATATAGCGATTCCATGGATATCATCGATTATAGATTTCGGCCATCTCACTCGTGCGACCGCTCAGGAGTACACTCTGCAAGATCGGCAGAAGAGGTTGTTGGAGCGAGCGGCGGGGATCTTCGGGTCCGACCAGGCCTGGCACCAGCGCTACGTCGAGTTGGACGTGTTCTTCAGCGACCTGGCGGTGTGCTCCCTGACACAGGGCTATCTGGAGAACACGCACGGCGAGGCCATCGCACTGAAGCAGGCGCCGAGTGAGACCGCGGCGGAGTACTTTTCGCGGTTGGAGACCCGCATGGCCTCCGTCAACTTCTTGGCTGGCAGGGTTCCCAACTGCGTGGAGATGTCCAACCTGTCCATGCTCTCCACGTACCGCCGAGGGCTGAAGTATGCGCCCAAGGTGATGCGGCGCCTCAGGGCCATCCACCTGGACGTCTCCAGGCCAGAGGAGTGGGAAAGGAAGGCTGCCACTGACGACATCCCGGGCACCCACAACGCCCTGTTGAAGATACGGGAGGTCGCTGAGGAGGTGGAGAATGACATCGACACGGAGGCAGCTCAGAGGCGCACTGCAGACCGCCCTCCCCGAACTGTCTCCTTCGCAAACCCACCTCCTCGTTCCCCCTTCTTCAGGCGCACCCCCTCCTCGAACCGCCCAGCGCTCGCCATGCTGGAGAACGGGCCCACTACTGCCGCTGCCGCGGCGGTCACCCCGTTACCACCACCACCTGGTCTCCCCCGCCCTGACGGTAGCATAATGATTCAGGAATAGAAAAGTGCATAATGGGGAATATAAATTATGTCCTGTTTTGGGGGAATAGATTATATGTCACATGCCATCGAGCCATGCCATCTATCGTTTGTACTATTAACTATCACTACAGTAGGTACCCCGGAGGTACAAGCGCAAGCGGTTCAGCGTGTGCAATATTTTGCGTCTGGCACACCCCCTTCTTCTAAACATTTTTTTGCATGTAGCATGAAGCATATTTTTTCCACCATTCGATTCTAAAGCGTTTGTATTCATCAGGTGAATACCTTTCGTTTGAGCTATCGATTGGCCCCATCCGCAA
Source organism: Cymbomonas tetramitiformis (assembly GCA_001247695.2). Classification (NCBI taxonomy): domain Eukaryota; kingdom Viridiplantae; phylum Chlorophyta; class Pyramimonadophyceae; order Pyramimonadales; family Pyramimonadaceae; genus Cymbomonas; species Cymbomonas tetramitiformis. Next base: position 35,877 of record LGRX02027900.1, on the reverse strand, counting down.
CCGCATCAGCTTAGCCTTCGCGACTGCAAGCTAAGTTGGTGCGGTGTGAGATGGTTTCAACCACTTGCGGCTTTGCATAATAGGGGTTTTCGTGAGAATCTTCTCACGAAACTTGGCAATGATATTGTTCATATCAATATCAGTGCACCCTCAAGAGCATATGGCAAGCCGTTGAGTATATTAAAGACGGCCGCGTGCTGGCATGATGCCTTTTGGGTTTGAAACCCAAACCCAAACATGCCAAACAGCGAAGGGCTTCCCGCGAGTTCCAGCGCACGTAACTTTGCAAACTATATTGATAAGATGCATATATTTCACTTTTCTGAAGTGCAAGGTTTGCGATAGCTTGTGCGCGAAGTTAACATATTATTTCTTTGACCCAGATTTATGAGTTTGTATATCACGCTAAAATATGTGTCAAAGAAATAGTAATACCATTTTGCGCACATACTTTCTTAGACCTTGTGCTTCGAATATATCAAAGATAAATATCTTGGCAATATTTCTACGCAGTTACGTGCGCTAGAACGCACGGGAAGCCCTTCGCTGTTTAGCATGTATTGGGTTTGGAAACATTCGAACCCAAGCCCAATAGATCTGCCAAAGAAATAAATTGTTGGTTTTGCCAACAAGTTATCTCAAACCTTGAGCTTCTGAGAACTGAAAGATATGTGTCTTGTAAATATGTGTGCATAGTTTCGCGCGCTATAACGCACGGGAATTACATTTCAGTTTGGCATGTATTGGGTTTGGGTAAACTCGAACACAAACCCAATAAATCTGCCAAATAAATAAATTGATGGCTTCGTGCACAAGGCTTTTGAGGCCTTAGGCCTTTGGCAACTAAAAGATATACATCTTAGTAATGCTTTTGCAAAGTTACGTGCGCTGGAACTCACGGGAAGCCCTTTGCGGTTTGGCATGTTTGGGTTTGGGTTTGCGGTTTACCCAAACCCATGATGTGTAGCACGCGTTTTGCGCATAGCTTACATAAGAGGTTGTGCGTTTGAGGGTGCACCAATATTGCTGTTAGCAATATTGGTGCCAAGTATCGTGCGCTAGAACGCACGAGAACCCCTCCGCTGGTTGAGTTTTTATGCGATGTGCATGAAAGTTATAAGGGCCTGTTTTGGAAAATGTTTTCCTAATCTAATTTACTCGCAAATAGTGTGGGGTATACGTGCAGTGAAGCCTTAATTCAATATTCACGGCCGTGAATTTAATATTCACGGCCATGAATTTAATATTCACGGCCGTGAATTCCAGATTCGGGAGGGCGTAAACGCAAACGGTACGTTTATGTCATGTGAGGACTGAAGTCGGCTTGGTTGCAAAGACCTGTCTGGTATTTTCTCTAAGTATTTTCAGACGTGTTCCCAAAGTGACCAAAAACCGAACGATCGGCAATCGAACGGTTTTTGGTCACTTTGGGAGTGAGATCGCGAGTTTAGGCTTGGTGACAACACGCGAGACAACACTAAGTATTTTCAGACGTGTTCCCAAAGTGACCAAAAACCGAACGATCGGCGATCGAACGGTTTTTGGTCACTTTGGGAGTGAGATCGTGAGTTTAGGCTTGGTGACAAGCTGACAACACGCGAGACAACACTAAGTTGTAAGTATTACAGTCTGAAAATACTTAGAGAACTAGAACACGTCTGAAAATACTTAGGGAAAATACTTACTGTCTGATTTGTTAAATATGCAATTTTAACTAAAGGCGGAAGGCTTTCTCTCCGGGAGTGTGCCCCTGTCCAGCGAAATAAAGATCTCCCTAAGATTGTATACTAATCTGAGTAATATTTTGCTTCAAAATATTATCACATATTCCTACTTAGTATGTGGGTACCCGTTTCGCAAAGAATGAAAACCCATAGCGCAACTATTGCGGGTTTCAAATTCTTTAAATTCCACCCGCTTCCGCCAAATGAACGCGTCAGCCCACAACGAGATGTGTGGTTGACCGTTCAGTCTGTGCAATTTGTTTAGGGAAATCAACGCATACGAAATACTATTTTTGCTAACGCTTCCCTCATTCGTTGCCCAGGCTCTCTTGCAAACGAGCGCGCGAATGAGGGAAGAAACGCCTAGCGGAAACGTGGACGCGGTTGACATCCGCGTTTCCGCTAGAGGTGAAATTGCACTGCCAAACGGTCAATATGTGTTTATTATGCTTATATGATATGCGTGATATGATCATGTTGTGCAGGATGCGTCCCTGTTGGGCGTGAGTCGAGTTGGCTGGCTCGAATCACGCCCATTACCCCCCCTCACAAGAACCGTCCAGCATCCTAGATTCCGAACGGATCTTGCTTCCAACCCTTTCTAATTTAAGCAGAATTGCCTGCACACTCGGTATCGTGGTCAGGAACTCGTAGAATTACGTATCTGGTTCAATGAAAGCCACGTACCTGGTTCACTGAAAGCCCCGTATCGGCCGTCAACGAAAGCCACGTATCTGGTTCAACGAAAGCCCAGTATCTGATAGTTCAATGAAAGCCCCGTATCTGGTTCAACGAAAGCCCCAAAATCTCGCTTGCGCAAAAAAAGTTGTTCCTAACACTTATTACGTAGAATGTATATGGAAAGTTATGTTGTGTTAATGCCCTGTGTGATAAATGTGATAAATACCCCGGTTTTGACCGTAGCTTAGGAGATGTGGAAGCGTGGTACTTTTTTTCTACTCTGAAGAAGCGAAAGATTTGATATCGAAAAAAGCGCAAGAGTCTTCACGCACAACTGTACAAGGGAGTGGAAAGCAAGGGCAACGCACCTTTCATTTTTGATGAAGAATATTTTACCGTGTCCTCTTTCTTGAATAGAGGACAATAAAAGGCATACCATCAGTGTGTTCAATAGTACAACGACACCCGCCGTTGTCGCAAGAAAGGCACACCCTGCTGTACTTTTTCGGAGGCTTCCTCATGTTTGCAATAACCAAGTCAACAGGTGGGGTGGGGGGAAAATAATACAAACGGTGATGCTAGACGCATGTGCGTGTGACATATAATATATTCCCCAGAAATGGACAGAATTTCTATTCCCCATTTAGCACTTTTCTATTCCTCGATAACCTTTTTTCCCTTCGCCTTAATGTTGTCCCAGTCGAAACCAACGGCGGGGGGATTGCTCGCACCCATGCGAAAGCCCCGCGGATGTTGCCTCCCCCGCTGTTGTTGTTGCTGTTGCTGTCCTTCGCCCGCATGGCTACCCCGCACCAAGGCCTTCAAGGCGGCGATCTCGTCGAGCAGCACAGCGTACTCGGATGAGGTGACGAGCTCGGAGGGCTTGCCGTCAGTCCCCAGCGCGTCTGCTTCTCCCGTACGACCGCCCCCTCCTCCGTCTGCGCCCAAGCCTGATAAATGGCCACAACCAGAGCCTGGGAGGAGCGAAGGGACACTGGCACCATTAAGGTCGCCCGCAAGCGGATACCTCACCTTCACCGCCGCGTAGAAGATCGGGTCGAGGCGGTTGTAGAGGGAGAGCTTGCGGGTCTCATCGGTGGGCTTCCAGTCAGGAGCGCGGTTATCCCGCGCCAGACGTTGCTCACGAGCCAAGACGGGCTGCGGGTCAACGCCTGCGGGATAACGAAGAGCTGAGTGCGCTTGCTGATGACTCTCTCGTAGCGCGGCAGGCGCGCTCCCCTTGATGATGTCGATCAGTGCTCGACGTCCATCCCGGTCAGCTGAAGAATCCGTACCACGCAGCCCGGAGTCAGCCGTGCAATTCCACTCCACGATGAGGGCCAACACGTCGTAGAGCAGCCCATTAACTTTCTCGCTCGATAACCAGAGAGGCGGGGTCTTCGAGGTCAAAGGGGGTCAAGTCCAGCCCAGCGGACTCGAACTCAGTCCGAAGCTGTACCACCAACTCGGAGAGGCGGTCGGTGTGGTCGGTACCACGGTAATGATGTTTCTTGGAACCAAGGATATCCTCGCGGATACCCTTGGCCCAAGCCCGATGTAGTCGTCCCTTGTAGATGGCGTCGACGTTCGCATGTTGGTCACTCAAGTACCTTCTTAGCGCGATGTCGTCGGCGTCCTTGCTGGTAGCAGCAGGGGGCACCACAGGCGGGGTGCTTACGGTCGGAGTATCCCGAATCGCATCCAGAAGCCGTATTGAGGCATCCAGGTCGGAGTCCTTCAATAGGCGTTTGCGTGCTCGTGTAGATGATGCCATTACCCTGAAAGCCAGAGAAAAGACGGTGCGCGGCTGCACGTTTGGGTGTTGCGTGGCGGAAATGAAAGGGAGACGTAGAGGCAGAACGTGCGGAGAGGCCATTCGAGCGTGGAGCACTTGCAGATGTCGTCATGGTCAAAGGTGTCGCGAACATCAGCCCGAAATACGTAAACCCACGGTATCAAGGCAGGTAAAACAACGCAAATGAACATTTCCAAAACCGATCAATTGCAACGCGCGGTGCTCATAACGCACGGCCTCAAAAGCTGTCTACCGCAAAGTCATCCCACAAATCCTAGTCGCACCCAAACGCGCAAGTGTGCACCACCTTTTCAAGCGGCTGCTTAGCCAATCATGGCCAAGAAAGCGAGTGGAATTTAAAAAAGCGTGGATGGGGCCACGACCTACTGGAATATCCTAGTTCAGCAGATATCAAACAGTCCCGAACTGTGTGTGGATAAACTCATAAGATACATAAGCCCTAAGCTAGATATACCCGGAACGGTCTCGGACGGTCTCGGAGTCTAGCCTACCTGTGACACGGCGGGTGTCACAACACGAACCTACAGATCAGTCAGCATCCCAGAGTTGGCCTAGGGATCTGTCATAGGGGCCTGCACCGGGACTCCCGGTCAGGGCTGCCTATACAGATTTCAGCATGGACGTCGATCGCGACGATGCGGTGTTCGATGATGGGAACTTCACTCAAACCAGGGAGCCCATATTGTAGAGTGTATTTTTTCATTTGAAACGTGGCGTTCAAGTTCGAAACGACGACCGCGCGAGTCTCATACGTAGCCGTGTACACACGATGCCACCGTTGGTGATCAACCGATCGTTGTTAGCACAACATCGGCACGGCACAAGTTTTCATGGCATCGCGCGATTCATTCAAAATGCATTCATCGCACGACGGGCGTGTAATTGAGTTTAATTGCCCGGACGATATGAGTTCAAATATCATAACTTCCTGGCGTTGGATTGCCCACACATCACGGCATTAGTGGACTCTGCGATGGATAATTGGATATGTATCAACACGTCAGGGTCAGAAAAAGTTGCTTGCGTGGAATTTTCCACACGGCTATCGCTATAAACTGGGTTGCGCCATGCAGAAAAGCTGATCTCGAAAGTGGGTTTCGACATCGGATGGCTCAGAAGTTGATGGTCAAAGTTGGTGCTATCCACCCACGCTGTCATTAAGTTGTCCTACCGGTGGTGTCAACTGTTTGTCTATCCGTGCGTTTTTCAAAACATGAGTGTGTATACCACGTTCAAAATAGGCATGAACAACTCCGTTTCGTGTGTCCGCCCAAATTATGTATCCACCTTACAACTGTCTTCAACCATAATTGCCTTTAGGGTTTTGCCGGGTGGTGACCGTTTGAAAACTTTAGAATTGAGCGTGCCTTCCTGTCTTGACGATCACTGTCTTCTATGTGCAATGCTGCATACAACGAGGCGTGCGGTAAAAGCTGCATTGTATCTTGAAATTTCCCAATGTATCACAAAATGCGTCGGTACAACTTTGTCGCATTAGACTCGATCAACGTTGCTCGTGTTGTACGAATGTGTTGTGAGTTAAAGTTAGCGAACATCAAACTCGAGCGCCGTCTCTTATCATCTGTTGTACCTTCCCAAACATATCATCATGAAATATTGTGGCACCATTTCCCTTTTTGTCTTGTTGGCTCATATCAGTTTTCCTGGGCATGCTGCGCTCGCTAATAGCATGCATGTCAGGGAGTTGTGATTCCAAAGAGCGCCAAAACCTCGGGAATCACAGTGTCGCTTCTGCGTCCGAAGTCAGATGGCAAGTGGCCTCCATTGAACCACTTCCGATGTACGTCTACTCCTACCTCCCTTAGTTTTACTTCGAGCTTATCAGAATCATCGGCCGATACAAGTTTGTCTTTTGTTCCCGTAAATAAGAGCCACTTGGGACAGTGCTTCCCGAAGTTCATTTTTCCCAAAAGCGCCGCCGGTTTCCAGCTCGTCCAACTACTTGTGTCTGGGCCGAAGGCGGGATCCAGGGCCATGCTCCGAACAAAGCGAGCCATGATGGGATGTAGATGTTTGTGCACTAAGTGTTCCAGGTCCAGAGGTCCACACAGCAGCGCCACGCCGGAGATATCGCCCGGCTCGAGACCAACTTCCTTCAAGTGCCAACCGCCGGATAGCAAGCACGCTGACAAGTGTGCCCCGGCCGAGTGGCCAACGAGGAAGATCCGCTGGTCCCGGAGAGCCAGCGCCCTGCCACGGTCTTTGAGAAACTTCACCCCTCGGGCGAGGTCGCGCAGCATCTCATTACCAGTCACACCTTTTTCGCGGATTCTGTACGTGTGACCACCCAACGGATGGAGTCCATGAGACCACATGAACGAGAAGGTCGACACGCACACGACGGCTGCCACCTGACACCAAGGGATCTCAGTGCCCACAAACGGCACAGCGCAGCATATGCATACGAGGCTTATGACAGTCGTGACTGCCAACGGATAGAGCAAGTACAGTACGATCGGGCGCGCCTTTGCCAGTCGGTACCCAATTGATGCCCCGATGACTCCCTTTTGTGAGGCGAAATAAGGGGCGGCATTCCCGCTGTAGAAGAAACAACGAGGGGTGCCACGGAACCAGGAGCCGCCGTGGACGTATGCAACCGTCGGCCCCGTTGCAGAGCCATTCGTGTGGATGTCAAGAGTGCACAGGTACGAGTCGACGTCATCCGAATCGAGGGTTCCATCATAGTATTGTTCCCTCACTGCAGCGCGCCAGGCGGCCCGTACGTCTTTGCGCCACAAGCCGCTCCAATACAGCGAAGTGAGGGCGCATAAAACAAACTGCGCTGTGATTGCCGTGAGTATAGTCGTGCCAAGTTCCATCCTTATTTCAAGCGCTTGCTGTTAAGGCCAAACTAGCAAAGCTTCCCTTCACGTAAGCGAGTTTGGGCAGGAGCGGTAGCAGTGGTAGCAGTCCAACAGTTTCAGCCCTCAGTCAGTGCACAACCCTCGAAAAGGCGCCGCAAGGAAGCACCCGCAAACCTCTTAAAAAAGAGTCACAAAAACGCAGACACTTTTGTTAATAGTTGATTGGAGGGTGTGCGGACTTGAACACGATTACCGCAGCAGTACCCGAGCTGAGGACACGGCGTCCATATTGACTGCAAAATGTTCAATATATTTGCTGTGGTTAGCTCGCCTCTCTAATATATGCCACCCAGGGCAAGGCATTCACATGATAAATATCAACGTTTTTTTCTCTTTGTTGATCATTTTCCGAGACTGTTGACGATTTCCAAATGTCGAGGTGTCACAAGGAACCGGTTTACAGTAGAGAACTGGCCGAGACCTTCACGAGTACTGTCACGTCACAAGATTGCCGTCTAATTTTTTTCTTCCGAGGTTCCGACGCGAGAGCCCAAATCTGGCCGGACTGATGGATGAACGGCTTGAATTTTTTTTAGTCAAAGTTTGGTTTGTAACGGTTCAACTTCAAGTGAAGTTAAGGACCGCAGAATACTTGTATCGATACTAGGCGGATAGATCTCAAAAGGATCTGACCGTAGGATCATGTGCGCGACAGTGCTTCGCTTTTTGCGTCCCAACATGTCATGCCATGACGCGTGGGTGGCGTAGCGGTAAATGTACGCGACTGCAGTGGCACTGTCATCGTTAGCGTCTGGCGATCGTGAGATCGGAAGTTCGTCTGTGTCGCCCGTTGAGATTTGCGCTTTGCTGCCGATTAAGGTAAGGGAAGGGTAATACGCGCTGGAACTGGAACCGTGGTTTCCGTCTGTCCCGAAAAAAATTCTGAACCAGCGTGACGGTCATATCGTCTCGCATCGTCTCGCGTGTCATCGTGAATTTAATTTCCAGGATTATTATAACATATCATCTATTTATCTTCCATCGATATTCATGGAGACAGAGACTTTGACCCCCCACACTGGGGGGTGCCTCTGCCCTCTCTGTCACCCCTCAATCCGCTGAGGTTCCAGGTCAGCCTGCTCACCGTGAGCTGAGACAATAAAACTATGTCTCACTTTTATTATCTCATCTTAGTTCGAGTGTGTGCTCTAGCCTGCTGTGACACTGTCCAGCTTCCGTGATTTCAGTAGACAGATAAATATATATATCACTACCCTCATATATATTTATTTCACCGTCTCCGTGAGGTCATCGGGCCTTTACCACCGGTCCGTGTCCGCTCGCTAGCTCCCACCTTTTTCTTTGATCCCGCGGCATTCGCGGTATTCTGCAGCGCATCGCTGAACGTATCTGACTGAGCCCATCGCTCTTTAACACATCTGACCTCCTCGTGCCCCACCGGCACAACACATCTGACAAGGAGCCCATCGCCCCTTGGTTTCGTCCGGCTGCGCGTGCACATCGCGTTTCATCAACATTTCGGACTACGGCATTCCAGCAATGTCAGCCGACCGCCCTTCGCTCGGCGCCCGCCTTCGTGCATCCCGGGGTGCTGGGGGAAATTCCCCTGGCACTACTCCGCCCGATAGTCCCGCTAGGGACGGTCAGTCGGACCCCATTGTGCGGATGTCCTCACTTCGCCGGCGCCCTACACCAGCATCTCGGGCAGCCACGTCCGCGGAGTTCCACGCTGACGCCTCTGTGTGGGTCTCCACCCCCGTTCGTGCCTCCCAACGTGCTGAGTTCGCCGACAAATTGGACTACGCCTTCGCGCCTACGGCGAGGAGTTGGCTAAGCTCTTGCGTGGACATGGCTTCAAGTCCACCGTCGGACTCACTCTGGAGGGACCCGAGGCTGAGTCGGACTTTACCGTTCTACTCGCCAACATGTCCCACGTCTTCGGTCCCATCGCCCGTGACGAATTCACCAAGCTCCTCGACCTCGACTTCGAGTACGACGAGTACCACCTAACCCTGAACGAACTCCTCTACGTCGTTCTCCCGACGATCCTTCGCGGCACTGCCCTCTCCCTCTACGACGAGTCCGCTCGGGTGCACCCCCACGATGGACGCTGCGCCTTGCAGCGTCCTCGGTACCACGTGGAGGGGATTGGTGACCTTGATGCACATCGCTTCTGGGTTCGCCTTCGTGCTGTTGTCATCGACGAGACCGTCGACCCCGCACCGCAACTTGCGGTTTTCCGCACGCTCGCGGACAAGCACCGCAAGCTGCACCCCGGCTACGGTGACCGCGACATGGTGGCGGACCTCCACACCGTCCTCCGCTCTTCCGCGGCCGGCTCCCCGTACGTCACCCCGCTGTACCTGGTGGTGATCCGCGACATCAACGACGGGCGGCCTTTCACCTTCGCCTCCCTCGCCCTTCGCCTCGGTAAGGTGTTCCGGGATGAGGCCCCCTTGGCCCGTCCCACCGTGCCGACCCCTCCGACATCTGGTGGTGGCGGGCGAGGTGGTGGCGGCAAACCGCCTGCCGTTGCGGCCATGGCCTTTGGCAAGCGGCGGTTCACCCCACCCGTTGGTGAGTGGAAGCGACAGGAGGCTAGCGGCCACTATCTCGTGTGGGAGGGCACGGGCATGCCGTGCATCACCTGCTTCCGTCTCTGGGGTGTCACCACAGGACACATGGACAGCGACGGCATTTGCATCTACTCGTGCACCGCGGCGTTCGTGCCGGGACGGGCTCCGCCCAAGGCCCCCCCTCCCCCAAGTGCTCCGCCGCCCCTCACCGCATGGCCACCGTCGGCTGCTGCCGCTCCGCGGGCTCACTCCCTCCAGGAGCTCGAGCCCCCTCCGCAGACCGATGCCCCGCCGCAGGGTGCCTCTGCCATAACCGTCCGCTTTTCGGCGCCCACCCCGGCGTTGAGTGGCACCGACCTCCCCGCCGACGATTGCTCCATGGACGTCGGGGGCGGTGGTGGTCACCAGCCGGTCTCGGCTCTCAGCATCCAGGACCTCGACGATGAGGACGACTGGCCAGCCAAGGTTTCGTGGTTCGCCTGTCTGGATCCCGTCCATCTACCCCAACGATCTCGCCTCGGCAGCCGGCAAAAGCCTGGACTCACCGGCTCGCGATGGGAAGTAGAGCCCTTGGGGCAGTAGCCTGCTTTAGATTTGTATACCTTGTGTCCACTACCCTGCGGTACACTGCGATGTACCCAAGCCTTCTTGGGTACATCCCCATGTACCCAAGCATTTTCGACATAGCATGCACCATATTGACATCCATGACACCGCACTTTGGCCTCAAGTCATCGTCGAGGATGGAAATATAACATTTGACACGTATGTTCAAGATGGGACATGGACGGCCGCGCACTGCACCACTATGGCGACCATACCCCTTGCTTGCTGAATAATTATTTCCACATGTTTCGTTCGTGATCAAGAAACGTTGCTTAACTTTGAAGCCATTTTGCTCGGCGAAGATGAAGTCGGATGCAATTTCTGACATGACACTTCAGAAAGCGCAGCTCGTGAACTTTTCAACACAGGTCTCCGAATTTTGAATTGACCTTTTACACCATCCATAAATGTACCTAAAGGTCGATGTACCCAAGGTATGTACCCAGCAAAATTGTTAAGTAAAAACCACTATAAACCTGCAAATTGACAACTATGATACCATATGAAAATCACCCAAATGATCGAAATTGCTCAAAGCGAGTGGTTGTATATCTGAAGGGAAGTCTTGAGGACATGTCTTATCAACCATAAGGCCATCGGACACAAATTTTGCATGCACGACCCAAGGATGTACAAGTGACCTTGGGTACATCCCGATCTACCCAAGGCCGGGTAATGGACACTTGCTTCGGACCGGCGTCCCCTCATGCATGCTTTGCCTGGTTGGACAACAGTGGTCCCTCGGGTCCGTAACAATTTGTATTTCTAGGGTTTGGGCTGCTTGCTCCTTGCTGTGGGCACCTGGCACCTCACCTCTTCGGGGTGAGGTGGTGTCATGGAGACAGAGACTTTGACCCCCCACACTGGGGGGTGCCTCTGCCCTCTCTGTCACCCCTCAATCTGAGGTTCCAGGTCAGCCTGCTCACCGTGAGCTGAGACAATAAAACTATGCCTCACTTTTATTATCTCATCTTAGTTCGAGTGTGTGCTCTAGCCTGCTGTGACAATGTCCAGCTTCCGTGATTTCAGTAGACAGATAAATATATATATCACTACCCTCATATATATTTATTTCACCGTCTCCGTGAGATACCGCGGATACGATTGCCGTTGGCGTTGACTCGCTCAAGGATAAAGAGCTGCGCACCAACATTTACTGCTCATAATTTTCTCAACGGTCCTTCGCTTCGCCTCATGGGCGGAACGATGTCGTGGCTGCTTTGTTATGCGCAGGGATTTCGGAAGTGTTTGACTGCTTTTATTTTTCAGTTTGTTTATGCATATGTGCCGACTCACGATACTCGTTTTGTGCAGCTTGTGTCGCAGGTTTTCCGATGGCGAGGAGGGGCGCGCTTTCTTGAGGTGTGGAAGTCTAGGGCAACCTAGCTTGGGATCACACCCAACCACATCGGACCCACCTTGTTCTCACGTTTTATTCAACTCACTTTGAATATGCATACAAAGTTTGAGCAGCATCGGGTTGGGATAAGCTATAGACTGATTTTGTTTTTGGGTTTATGGCGTCTTCTTCGCGACCTCTTGGGGTGTGGAAGTCAAGGTTGGGCATGCCAACCTTGCTTGGGTTCGAACCCAACCACATCAAAGGCATCTCATTTGCATATATTCATGCATTTGTCTTCGATATTCATGCAAAGTTTTGGGATCATTGAGTTAGGATAAGCCTTAGGCAGATTTATCTTTGTGGGTTATGGCGCATTGTTTCCTTCTTGAGGTGTGGAAGTCATTCGAGATTCGAAATACTTTTCACATGATTGATAGACAGATTCACAGATATAGACTCGCTTGATTGGTTAGTACATACGGGATACGGTGATACGTGGACATTGTATATAAATAATATATATATATGACACATATTCGAAATATAAACTCAAAATAATACAATTATGAATATCATATAAAATTACATTTTAAAAATCATATATTATATACACATTTATATATGGCTACTATCCCGAGATCCTTGTGGGAGGACCTAGAACGCTCTAGATCCTCCCACAAGGATCACTTTTTCAATAATTTATTTAGGCGCCCCACGAGCTTTCTACAAGTCAACACCAAGGAATACTTTCCACATGGGACCTATACTAAGTAGTATGGTGCGTGGTTTGACGAGAATCCATCATATATACTCCTAGCTAATGCATTTATAGCATGCCCCAACCAAATTTTGAACTGCTACGCCTTTTAAAGCTTCAAAAGCGGGGTGTATCTTCCATAATTTTTTGCCAATCGTATATCGATCCTTTGCCACCATAGACATGATATATCTCAAGATATGCATGTATATTAATCATGTTTGGGTCAAAATACGACTTGGATAATGTATATTGGACACATCACACGAACGCGGTCACATGGGTAAGATATACACATTCCTTAAGTATGGGGATAATTTCGCATTTTGGGCGTGAGTCTTGGTCCATTTTAAGCTTTAAGGCTAGATCTTTGCCTTCGTGAGCACTTCAGTACTTTAATATGACTTCAAAGTCTCCTTGGGATTTTTTGGGGATTTTTTGAACGGTTAGAACTACCGCTAGAGGTTCTAGAATACGATTTTCAGACCCGGATAATGATGGAAATATTGAATTTCGACGGTACTACACCATGGCATGCGCATATGCGGCGATTAATCCGGCCAGTATGATATTAAAGGGCTTGCAAAATTAGTTTTGGTCATATTCTCGAGGGTTAACAACATACGCACCAACCCGAGCTCGTGTAGCAAGGCCTAGAGTTGTCGGTACCCTAGATCCTTGTGGTAGGATCTAGCATTTTTATTAAAATTCTGTGAAAGCACCCACCCAAACCACGCTAAGATTAAAGGTCAAACCATCGACATTTCAAGCAAAGAAATGTTATAGATAATTCAAAAGGTTCACAAATATTGCCCCAAAGCATATGCCGGGCCACTATATACGACATACAAGGTCGCCATGACCATTTGCGCTAGATTCTTGTGGGAGGATCTGGATTAAGGATAGTAGCCATATATGAACATATCCCATTCAAGCTGGTCAACGGGCAACGCTTTATGGGTATAGCCCCAATATTGACCGTCCACAAAATTTGATCTATTGGTTGAAACTTGAACGCCACTTTCGAGAGGATTTGAGTCACCTCAGCCCCAGATACACACCAAAGAAAGTTCAAATTTTATTATGTTATGATATAATATAAGGGCTGTTCCATTTATTGTCGTAGGGGGGGTAGGATTTCCATTTTTGTCCCGGGGGTGGGGTCGAGAGGTTGTGTTGTCCGTGGGGTGGGTGGGGTCGAGAGGTGCAGGTGTCCGCTGGGTGGGTGGGATCCTGGGAATCGGTCACGTGTCCGTGGGGTGCGCGACGCGACTCGCCAGTTGTCCGGGCGGGGGCGGGGTCCGACGTTGGCAGCTTGGCACCGCCGCTCTGATTGGTGCTCCACGGGTCCAGCTGGAGCGGCAGCGGCATCTTGCCTGGGGTGCCTTCATGGCCCCATAATTGTATGCCATGCGATGGCATGGTCGATCACGTCGGTGTCACAATCGAATGAACTTTTACCACCCTAATACCTGAAGCCGTTTATACAAATTATCTTACAAATTATCTGCAGCGGAGACTCTTATGGCTACTGCCCCACAGTACTTGTCATAGTACTTTCGAGCTCGAAAGTACTATGACAAGTACGTTCACGCCATAATTTTTTTCGGTGTCCTGAGCGTTCGTATCCTCTCCTGCTTTCTTGGTCTCAGCATACAACAACGAGTATTGTGAAACAACATTCCAATATTCTCGAAGCGGCAGCAACAACTTGAAAACATACCACATCCCTTCTTCAATGTCTGCTGGCTTGTCCTTGACGAAGTTCTTCAAAAGTCCTGGTGTGTGGTCGTCTGGTGGCGTGGTGTAGGTTTCACTGTCCGCGTTGCTCTTGAACTCGACCGGTGTCTCGGGCATGCGGGCGTTCTCTTTGAAGCCTGCACTGATAGATTCTGCTGTCTCCTCGACAAGTTTTGTGGTGTCTAGTCGAACCCTACGATCTTCAGGTGTTTCCTCACTATCAGTAGTAACACGTGCTCTACTAGTGTGTGCCAGACCGTTCAACGTAGTCGCAGTGTCGTGTCCTGAGCGACCGCTCTCTTCTTCCTCGTCCTCGTCGACCTCATGTTCTAAATCATCGGACACATTACCGTCTTCTTCAGACCCATCTCTCAACCAACGCATGACTGACTCTCTTGGAAACCAATAGTAGCCTCCATCATCATACAGGAGGTTCAAGCTATCTTCGCGTTCTCGGGCCACACTCTTGACTCTGCCGAGAAAGTACACGCCAGGAACTTGAAAAACAACGCCTGGAGTCCGGACCCGCCTGCCGACCAACTCTTCGAGAGTACCCATGGCTGAAACCTAAAACCTAAAAAACTTAACAACTTTTTCACACTTATTATTGCTTGCAGTTGTATCCGTTTGCGCAGAGTTTTTGCATGATATATTGCGGCAGTTGGCCAAGTGAGAGTAAAAGTCTTCGCTTTAGAGTCATACTTAAGGTATACATTTTGTGCGAAATCGCAAATCGACGTATATATCGCAGGATTCACGATATAGCAAGTGATCCAACGGTGGTTTGGGGTCATTTTTGACCCCAACACCAGTTTAGGGGTTAAGGCTACGGTCATACTGCCCTTCATATTATGTTGACTTTGTGACCCAAAAATGATTGTCTTTTGTGCCATTGGCCTCTAAACCACTTGTCGCCTTCCCACTGGATGCATATTGCCGAGGGGGTAGCATTTTTTGTTACATATCCGCACTGGGTGTTCAAACAGTTGGCCATCTTTACGAATTTTTTTGGAGTAGCTCTTGGCGTGAGATTGCCCGGGCGACCACACATATCCAAGGGGTGTATGTTGGCCAATGATGTTTGTGGGTGTGAGCCTGTTGGCGTGATGCCATTTGTGGTAAGAAGTTGCGGGTTAAACCCAACCCTACAAGTGTGTTTACACAAATCAATCTCATGGTAGGTTGGGGTACACAAGAAGCATGCCATGGATTCTCCCAACGGGCACCCTTGTACCGAGTATCGCTCGGTGATGATGTATAACGATGTTGCGGACTACGAGACCCATTTTTGGGGACCCCGGTCGATGTCTAAGGTGCATATTTGAGTTATGAAGAGATGCCAGAGCCTAGCAGACATCGTACTAGTACGCATGCACAAGTAGCATACCATGGATTTTCCCAATAGTCACCCTTGTACCGAGTATCGCTCGGAGATGATGTACAACGATGTTGTGGACTACGAGACCCATTTTCGGGGACCCCGGTCGATGTCTAAGGTGCATATTGGAGCTTTGAAGAGATGCCAGGGCCTAGCGGACAGCGTACTAGTACGCATACACAAGTAGCATACCATGGATTCTCCCAACGGGCACCCTTGTACCGAGTATCGCTCGGAGATGATTTGTAACGATGTTGTGGACTACGAGACCCATTTTTGGGGACCCCGGTCGATGTCTAAGGTGAATATTCGAGTTATGAAGAGATACCAGTGCCTAGCAGACAGCGTACTAGTACGCATACACAAGTAGCATGCCATGGATTCTCCCAATGGTCACCCTTGTACCGAGTATCGCTCGGTGATGATGTACAACGATGTTGTGGACTACGAGACCCATTTTGAGGACCCCGGTCGATGTCTAAGGTGCATATTGGAGCTTTGAAGAGATGCCATGGCCTAGCGGACAGCGTACTAGTACGCATACACAAGTAGCATATCATGGATTCTCCCAACGGGCACCCTTGTACCGAGTATCGCTCGGTGATGATGTACAACGATGTTGTGGACTACGAGACCCATTTTTTGGGACCCCGGTCGATGTCTAAGGTGCATATTCGAGTTATGAAGAGATGCCAGGGCCTAGCAGACAGTGTACTAGTACGCATACACAAGTAGCATGCCATGGATTCTCCCGATGGTCACCCTTGTACCGAGTATCGCTCGGAGATGATTTGTAACGATGTTGTGGACTACGAGGCCCTTTTTTGGACTTTAATCGAAGTATCATAGCAGGATGTGCAATATATATGATTATATACGTTTATGCAGCAGAGGGCAACCCTACATTGCGCCGCAATTAGTCGAGTATCTGATATATTTCATGAACTTATAATGATTTTCGTGCACTTATAGGGTCTTAAGGATGAAAATTTCCCATCATTCACGACTTTTGATGATAAATGATTTTTGGGGGATTTTTCTAGTATGGTGACCCTGCAAAAGTAGTGGGTAATGATCAAAGTCATCAATTTTGAGTCGTGGATGCATGATATATCCATATGTGTGAAGGTTTCCTAGTCAAGTGGAGTGTATTTGCATGAAATATCATGTCATAACTCACATAACTCTAAGTAACGAAGAGGTTATGACGTTTTGGGTTTCAACAAGGAAACCCTGATTTTGGGGGCTATTTCTTTGCTCCAGCCTGCGCATACCCACGAGAAGAAAACGGCACGGCGAGCTCGATGTGTGATGGAAGTAGCACTAGGGTGTGCAAAACATCAAAGTAGATATCAATATTGATTTTTTGAGACCTTAATGTGCTCGGACCTTCGCTCCATGGGATCACAATCAGGGATGCGGTACGATGGAACTCGAAATTTTATAAGTGAAAAACATCCAAAAAATCAGTTTTTCTCACATGCGGCGATAGTTGCCATGGTTATGGCAGGATACCGGCATTCTCATGGGGCAATGCATGTTGCACAGTTCGAGTACATCCCAATGAAGAGTCCTATCACCCTATACGAATATATATGGCCATCTACCGAGCGAAAACACCTTCGTAGTCAAAGTACTTGTGATAGTACTTTCGAAATTAATTAATTTTCTGGTGTTTTATAGCATGAAAGCACACACGATTTACTCACACCTAAAGTTGCTTGTAGCGTGCACTATCATTCAAAATAATTCAAAAGGGTCCGAAATGATTTTTCTGAGCTGTGACTTGACCCGTGGAACCTGTTGAAAAGGCCCCATAATGGTTTTACTAAAGTACTTGTGACAGTACTGGAGCGCGGGGCAGTAGCCACTTACAAAAAACCCCGTCGGACAGGCCAACTTTATTTCTCGTGTTTAAATCCCATAATGTCGCAAACGTGTACTATGGAGAGCTTGCTTGGCTGTGGGCTTTTACAGCCCCACGTTGCTGACTTCAAGAATGAAGGCTTTACCGTTGAGATCTTAAAAGGTCACATTCCCGATGAGGACCTAGAAGAGCTTGGTCTCCCAGCTCTGGCCATAGCCGCTTTTCGCTTGCGTATATGGGCTTTGAGCAAGCTTGGCGACGAGATGTTCCACGAGAAGAACGATGGTGTCAGCTCAATCGAACTATTGGAACGGCGTTCGCCCAGCATAAGGACTGCTTTGACTTTGACCAGTGAAGATCTGAAGAAAATATTTAAGCGCATGGCAACGCGCCGTGTCTTCCTCAATGCTCTTCAACAGGAGCTTGCCAAAACGCCTGCAACACGTGCGTGGGCGCACCTTGCATTCGAAGATCTTCGATATCGCTTGCTTAAACATGGTTTTCGTAGTTTGATCTGTTTCAAATAAATGTTCTTCTCAGTCCCAACAGACACCGTTGACAAGTAAAAGTTCCTGTTTGTTTCGCTTGTTTCCACAGGCATCTTCTTGTATTCCTCTGCTTCATACGATTTTTCTCTGATCTTGCCTTTGCTTTCCGAACTGAAACCCCATCTCTTTCGTGTGTTATTATGCCTCCCGCAGTTCTTCGCGCGAATTCTCCAGGAGTCGCAAACCTTTCTTCTGGGACAACAACAACAACTGGGACAACACCATCGACTGGTGCGTGCTCTCGTCGGTTTCCACTCCTCGCTTGTGCGTCTCGCTTCACATCATCTTCCTTGAAGCAATTCATATTGCACGCAACTACCGTTCCTTGCACGGGTACCTTATCGCGCCCAGTCCATTGCTCTGAGCTATCTGTCTGCTATTCACGGTTGTTTGACTAGGTGGCGCGAGTATCCTGCTGGAGTCAGCAGCTACGACTCCGATTGAAACAGCCAATCTGGCAGGTAAACATAATAGTAGGTTACATGTTTGCTGTGGTAAACATCCCATGCTTGCTAGCACGTATGAAATTGTTCACCAGGCGGCCGCAAGCATTGTGAACCGCGCGCGATGGCAGCGCAAGTTTGTGTATTGGCCGGGGCCATGAAAGCACCCCAAGCAAGATGCCGTTGCCGCTCCAGCTTGATATGCTATTCACGGGTGTTTGACTAGGTGGCGCGAGTATCCTGCTGGAGTCAGCAGCTACGACTCCGATTGAAACAACCAATCTGGCAGGTAAACATAATAGTAGGTTACATGTTTGGTGTGGTAAACATCCTGTGCTTGCTAGCACGTATGAAATTGTTCACCAGGCGGCCGCAAGCATTGTGAACCGCGCGCGATGGCAGCGCAAGTTTGTGTATTGGCCGGGGCCATGAAAGCACCCCAAGCAAGATGCCGTTGCCGCTCCAGCTTGACCCATCGCTGAATTGGCCCCCTATTATATATGTTTGGCGCACCTGCAGCTCACGGGTCACGGCCGAGGGTGCTGCTTGGTAATAGGGAACGCTGCGGCCGACGGTGACATGGAGCAAGTGCCTCATGGACCGGCAAGTGGCAACACTCGTGTGGAGGCAGCTTTAGCCGCTGCTAGGGAAGTGAAACAAGCTGCTGCAAATAAAACGCACATTCCCACGGCTAACTCCCAGAAAGCCAAATATGACAAGCCAGCGTGGGCTCGTGCCGTAGATTCTCATCTCACTGTGAAGGGTAGTGTCGCCGTATCCAAGAAACATCAACTTGCTATCTCCGGTCTATTTCATTCTCAAGGTGGGACTTCTAATGCTACTGCCATACAAGCGAATGAGCTGGTAAAGAATTTCCCTAAAGCCGCAGCAGCAGGACTTCAATTATACACTGCCTCTCAAATCAAGAGTGCTGCAGGAAACAGACAGCCCTATTTCGAGTTTTGGAACAAATAAGAAATCGAAAGAATTGCAAAGGAGTATGCAGACAAGAAGCTGAAATTGGACAAGCTCGTGATAAGTGGCAGAGTAGATGCTGCTTGGAAGGCACAAGGCCTTCCTGCAGTGTTGAGGTCAGCAGCCGCTCTTGACAAGGGTGAGGAGGAGTATTCGGAAACTGTTAGCAAGCACCTCAAAAACCTGGATGTGCTTTGTGAGCATCTGCAAACTCAAAATAGATCCCTCCAGTCTCACAAGGACGTCTTCGAAAAGGATGTTCGCAACATGGCGGGCACTCACAAGTCTAGCGCGAAGGAGCTTATCGCAGCCCTAGAAAGGGAATGTAAATCGGTGCTCGAAAATATAGGAACCGGTTGTGAGGCTCTTAACTTAGGAAACAGTTGAAGCGCGAGGCGGATGCAAAAGTGAAGCGCTCATCAGGATCTGGAAAGAGTACAACAGAGAAGAAGAGGATGCTACCCTCGGACACCTTGAAGAGAATATCTGACGGAGTGAGTGCCCGGAGCTTGAAGCGCAGTCGTA
Source organism: Cymbomonas tetramitiformis (assembly GCA_001247695.2). Lineage (NCBI taxonomy): Eukaryota > Viridiplantae > Chlorophyta > Pyramimonadophyceae > Pyramimonadales > Pyramimonadaceae > Cymbomonas > Cymbomonas tetramitiformis. The sequence goes on along the minus strand of LGRX02027900.1, from coordinate 16,053 downwards.
AAGTGGAAGCTTTACCAACTGCTGCCAACAGGCCAACCAGGACGGCAGCTAATACAGCAAGTAAAATCATTGAGAACATGGACTTGACCACCGATGACAATGAAGTCGACGATGATAACGAGACTGAGTATGTCATAGAAGAAGGTAAGCAAATATCCATCGAAGTGACCACTATATCTTCCATATCCACCAACTATTTTGATGCCATTTGCCCATATGAAACCATGTTCATGTGCCATGTGCATCACACAGACGGCGATGTCGAGAGTGATCCTGAAGACCAGCCAGAAGAGGAGGAGCACGAGGAGGAGGAGGAGAAAGATGATGATGTGGCAAATGAGGAGGAGATCATCAAGTCACTGGCTGTGGAAGGGAAAGCCTTGGTTGTACGGAGTGACGGAGACGAGGTTTTCCTCTTCATCACTACTGATGGTATCAAGGAGGGTGCAAAGCGTGTCCCTGGAGGTTTTCTTCGGGAGCTTGCGCCGGGTGCATCATATGGCCGGAATGCCAAATTGAAGCGGAACGAGGTTCTCTTCGGTGCGGACAACGAGACTCAGAAACGAATCTTGGAATTGGTAACTGCTGATCCGAGTGCACGGTACTTTACACGGTACGTTAAATGTGCTGCCAACCCCGCCGCTCACGGCAACTCAATCTGAGTGCAGGGCAGTGTCTGGCGCACCTGCAGCTCACGGCAACTCAATCTGAGTGCCGGGCAGTGTTTTGGCGCACTTGCAGCTCACGGTGTGCCGGGCAGTGTTTTGGCGCACCTGCAGCTCACGGCAACTCAATCTGAGTGCAGGGCAGTGTTTTGGCGCACCTGCAGCTCACGGCAACTCAATTTGAGTGCAGGGCAGTGTTTTGGCGCACCTGCAGCTCACGGCAACTCAATCTGAGTAGGGATATTTTGAGCGTTGAAACAACCCAGTGACGCCATAGACTATGTCAAGGTACGGCTTACGCGGAGGCGATTTGAGACAAAAGTGTCAGAGCTCAAAATCGCGAGATACAGGCGATTAAAGTTTAGGTTGTGGCTTAGGGCTTAGGGCAGAATTGGGGTCGCGACGAATCCACGCGACACAACCATCCTATGGCCAAATCCAATATCTCATGATCCCCTATCGCGACAGTGCCCTGAGACGACCCAAACTCGAGCATGGACACATGTTACAGTCCGATCAAAAGAATTGCGACGGCTGAAAATGGTCCAGAAAACAGCAAATATTAAATATGAGCTATCTGAAGCAAAATATTCCTACCGTATCCATCTTCCATCCCTACTATTGGCGAGTAGAGGTCTGAAATATCAGACGTCCGACATGTCTGTCGATGTGGCGCAATAAACTGCCGTTTTTTACTATTAGTCTAATGCTCTATAATTTGATCCATCTTGACCGTAAACAAAAGTTATTATAATGTTTGATTTAATCCTGTGTACAGTAATTAAGCGATCGAGGGTGGCGTACGATGCATTTGGTATGGAATGGCATTTATACAAAGCTTTTGGGTCAAGTAAGATTGCGAGAGCAGTGAGAGACGCTACTGTAACCTTCTTAACCTGGACAGCGCCCCGTAAGTTACTCTCCAGCGGCTGCTGTTTTCGGTATACTCGCGTATACCAAACACAGCATAACTTTGCATATGAGTTCTAATACGTGTTAGAAACAACATATTTTTTGCGCGAGCAAGATCCGTGCAGTAATCAGGATGCTGAACGGTTCTTGTGAGGGTAGGGGGGGGTAATGGGCGTGGGTCGAGCCAGCCATCTCGACTCACGCCCAGCAGAGACGCATACAGCACTGCACAACATGTCACATATATCACATACGCATATGCAACATATTTTGAGCAGCTCACAGTGCGCCGTTACCTCTAGCGGAAACGCGGATGGCAACCGCGTCCACATTTCCGCAAGGATTTATTCCATCCGCGCTCTCGCCTGCAAGCGAGTATGCGCATGGGATGAGGGGAGCGTTAGCAAAAATAGTATTTCGTATGCGTTATCTTTCCGGAATAAATTGCACAGAGTGAACAGTCAGCCACACATTTCGCAGTGGGCTGACGCGTTCATTTGGGTAAAGCGGGCAGAATTTCAGGATTTTGAAACCTCCAAAGATGCGATATACGTTATCATCCTAGGCGAAACGGGTACCAACCCACTCAGTATGAATATGTGATAATATTTAATAGCAATAGGATACTAAGATTAATACATAATCTTAGAGATCTTTACTTCACTGGGCGGGGCACACTGCGGGGGGGGGGAAAGCGTTCCGGCTTACTTAAAATTGCATATTTAACAAATAACAATTAAGCAAGGAGATCGTTCAAAACGACAGTCCATTGCAACCAGCAGAGGTCAGACAGACACAGAGGTCATGGTCAGACGCAAGCACGCAACGCGAAAAGCCACCGACATGTGACTGTGAAACGCAAGATTAAACAACGATATTATACAAAATTTATTGAACGGTTCAGATGGAGTGATTTAAGTCCTAGAATTACGGGGCTGTGGGGCATGCGTGAGGTCTGCCACGTCATAACTTTAGGATGGGACGCAATTTTCGTGACCAAGATCTTCACGGCATCTTTATATTTTTTATTCCCTGCGTCGCGGCCAGATTATTGGTTTAAAATTATGCAACAGTTTTTCATTGGATCAGATGAGTGACAAGGCAGTTTTTCTCGACAGAGGTCGCGAAAGCCTATGGGGTCACTTCACGCGTACTCGTACTCCAGACCAGTGCAGAGTAAATCTACGGTCGTGACGATTTTACCGATAGACGATTTCGCGATCTCGCAATTCTCTCGCGACTCGCGTTTTCAGTTCGAGGTTTCAAGTTACAATTATTGTTACAGGTTGAGACTTATATAGGCGGTAACGATTAAAACCCCCACGCTTACAGCACCCCAAAAATAATTCGGGTGAAAAAATCCTTGAACACACGTATTATTTTGACATGTTCGCACCGGAATATCAAAAAAAAAATCTCACACTTTTGTCTCAAATCGACTCCGCGTTAGCCATACCTTGATGTAGATTCATTGAGTGATTGGGGAGGTGGCATGTCTAGGTATGAAGCCGGAAAGTTTAAACGACACGAATGGCAAACTACAATTGAGTTGGGATCCTTCATCGTTTTGGACGACGATCATATAACTGTCGCTCATACATGGACTTCTACAGCGGGCCCCATGGACCTCCGCACCAGTGACATTTTCAAGTGTGCCTTTTCCAATCAACAACTTCAACGATTGCTTGCGGGTGAAGAGCAAGTGGTGGAGAAAACCACTGGCGGAGACAATGGGTTAGATGAAATGGCGATGGATGCTGAAGCTGCTGGGCTGGCAGTGGACGGTGAAGCTGCTGAGCTGGCTGTGGACGGTGAAGCTGCTGGGCTAGCAATGGACGGTGAAGCTGCTGGGTTGTTAATGGACGGTGAAGCTGGTGGGGTGGCAGTGGACGGTGAAATTGCTGGGCTGGCAATGGACGGTGAAGCTGCTGGGCGGCAATGGACGGTGAAGCTGCTGGGCTGGCAGCGGTTGGTGAAGCTGCTGGGCTGGCAATGGACGGTGAAGCTGCTGTGCTGGCAATAGACGGTGAAGCTGCTGGGTTGGCAGTGGGCGGTGAAGCTGATGGGCTGGCAGTGGACGGTGAAGCTGATGGGCTGGCAGTGGACGCTGAAGCTGCGAAAGTGGGTGTGGTCTCCATGGACGTCACTCTGAATCCAACGACAGGCGTAAGTGCACAGTGTGCTACCCCTGCACGATCAGTGCCTATGGCAACAGAAACAGGCGGCAATGATATCGAGCTGCCTTTAAACTAATCACTCCCATTACGAAACCAACACTGCACATGGGGGCAGGGATTGCATTTTACAGTCTTGCCCCTGTAGTGGGAGTAGATCGTGAAGCGTTCTATACACTAGCTTTCAGTGATGAAACATTTGCACGGCTAGGGATACTTGCACTGAAAAATTGTGCTAAGTCTACCAGGTGGTTAGATGCTCAGACAAATAACGTCGTTGGCGGTGACCCAATGTGGCTTGATCTAAACCATTGCCCAATGGCTTGGAACGATGCTATCTATGCTTTGGCAAAGGCAGCTTCTTTTGGATCTATATGTAGTGAGGCTATTCTACTGATTACTGATCTTTTCAAATCCGATTTCTTGGTACCACTATCTACTGCATGGGCTGTTTACCGCGCTTTCAAGCTTGAGTATCACCGCAACTCTGACAATCCACCAAAGTTCTACTACCAGGCTAAGTCAGATTTCGAACTGTTCAGTCGACATCTTCCTGTCGTGTTACTACGAGTGACGCGTCCAAATAAACCGCCTGTAATGGGTAGTTCGATGCAAATGTATCTGGTCCGTCGAGAACCAGGTGTCAATTGGAATCATTTGATTGAGGGATTGGGATGGCCGCGTGCTCAACATTGGTCAACCGAGGCAATGAAGGAGAAGTTCGAGACATTGGTGCCGGCAGCTCTGGAGTGTGCTGATTCGGAGCGGGATAAGCAGTTCTTGAAATGCGTTTTGACTAGTTTAACATCTCGTACATTCATGCAGAATGTTTTATATGCTGGCAACAGGAATCAATCATTGAAATCTGCAGTGACGAAGGGGGTGGTGAACTTATCACGTTGGAATGCTATCTTCCAGGAGCATGAAGTGGGTGGGAGTCCGAAGGACTTACGGGCAGCACGCAAGGAGAGGGATGATGTCATTGTTGTCCGTGCTCCAGGACAAGGCAGGAAGTTGAAGGCTGACGGACACCCTGCGTTTACAACGATTCTAAAGGCGCTGTTTGATTGCTTTGTGGATGGCAGTGGTGGTTTGGAGTCTCACCCTCGTTTGATAACGGAGGTATTGTTTCGTCAGAGCTCTGGATGGATGAACATGCCTCGGGCAGTGGCTATAATCAATGAGCACTTCCAGATTCCAGTGAGTATCAGCTGTGCATATACGTACAGTGAAAACTGCAGAGCAGGGACAACACAGGCTAAGCGGCACCATGCGGGTCGAGGGATCAATCCAGGCATCAGCTTGCAACGCTCGACAAGGGATGGGAATTCGCACGAGAGTAGAAATGCTCATTTTGCCACAGCTGATATGAACTACTCCTACAATGATTATTTGGATGATGCATATGGTGCAGTTCTGGCGGGAGATGCTAAAGCTAAAACTCACACGGACGTGGCACCTGTGCAGAGACCTGGCAAGTCTTGGAGCAAAGTGGTGTTTGATGACCATGATTGGGACAAACGATCTAAACGTGACCTGGTCATCACAACATATCAGTTGGTGATTCGACAACCTCTGCTTGAGAAAGTTCCTGTCATTCATATTGATGGAAGGCCTCTGATTTCCACTCGTGTCACGGGCGCGGCCATATCTGTGGTTAAGATGAATTACTTCGAAGATGAATCCTCAATCCGGAATATGCAGGAGCGACTCGATTTCATGCTTCCGCTTTTGGGGCGTGACCGATGGGCACCTCGCCACGGAGGGGGTGTGCCCCTACGCATGCACCGCATCGTTTGCACCTTCGAGGGCACCGCCCGAGTGTCAGGGTTATGACCGATGACATATGTGTCATACATGTCATACGTGTCATACCTGTCATACATGTCATACCATGTCATGTCATGTCATGTCATGTCATGTCATGTCATATATTATTATGACAGTCGGTCATGTCATATATTATTATGACAGTCGACAGTATGGTCGATCATGACTGTACAGGTCGAGTCGCGTCATACATTTATGACAGTCGTCAGTACGGTCGACGATGACTGTACATGTCGCCAGATGATTATGTCATATCATCAGGCATCCCTGTCATCGAGAGTTCGTATGATTGAACTCGAAGATGGCAAAGCAAAGATACATCTTGGAAACAAACCAAGAATCATCTTTAGCTTTCAGCATGCGCAGAACTCGCATGTGCAGCATGAACGAACAAGTCGTTACTACCATGCTGGTCGTTCAACCTACGTCTCGGGTTCACAACCCAATGGCGGTACCATCTAAGATGATGGGTGACGTAGGTATAAAAGTGAGGAAGCGTTGTGCTTCAGCAGATCTTCTACGGAGACTGCACTCACAAAATTCCGCTCATACGTACACTTGCATTGCTGTTCAACTTGCAGTGTTACTTTTGTATATTGATAATATATCGCGGCGCTTGTATGTTTAGCCGTAACAATGGTATTCTAAACTCGTCAAGGCACGAACACGAGAACTCAAGTGAGTGCAGCGTTAGATATTGTATATATCACATTGTTCGCAGGTTGCAGGTTCGCGCATACAAGCAACAGCGCTCGCAGTTATACTGAATATCTGCAAACCGAATAATAAATACGCTCGAATATCGACAGCATACGGATTGCGCGAGGATTGATCATCGCGAACATATCCGCAGCTGACAGCATTCGCAGAGAAATCGTCTTATAATACTATAAGCGACAAGGTGTGCGCGCAGTATACGGATCGTATACATATGATGTCAAAATTCGCAGGATTGTCACGGTATGCGAGATGCAGATGCGCTAGTGAAAAATGACCGTCAGTACGTATGATTCGCATCAGCTGCGAATGGACGTACGAAATTTCGTTAAACAGCGCGATCGCATTCATTTATGCGACAATACACCGGCGACAATGAGATACTTTGTGAAATAATTGGCAACATCGATTTTCGCAAATGATCTGCTTGAATCGTATACAATAATCCGCTCGTACGATGATTTTTAGCTCGTCAGCGCGATGTGCACCTGTCATGATTTCATCGGATGCAATAAACGCACGATTTTAGGGCGCATGATTCCTGATGTATCTACATGCAGCGAGACATTCATTTGTCTACAGTGTCCGCCATCCGTACATATGCCATGTTGCGCGCGTCAATATCCTTTGCAGAATAATTGTATACTCGCAGGGATATTTTGGATGGATGCATGACGGACACATGATTACTATACTGCAGCATTTTACACCACATATTGATGACTGCAGAAATATTTCAAACCGTCAGCATTTGTATGCTTATTGCAATATAGTGTGCAAAAGATGTATATACCGAGTTTGCAATGATTGCATTATATACCAACATGCAGCACATGAGTATATGCAGCACACACCAGCATGCAGCACGCACCAACATGCAGCATTACACCATGTATACATTCTATACTGAGTGACTGCAATATTGTAAGTTGTGTATGCATCACGTTAGCAGATGTTATGTATAAACCAGCTTGATCACGTTAGCAGCTGGAATATGTGACATTATATTACAATGCATCAGACATGCACATAAGCATACTTGCTGTGCATGTTAACTATATTCGAACCCATATAGTGTAAGGTGCCTATTCAATGATCTCAACACAATAATTAGCTCGTTATGACCCGGTGGAGTCGAGATACTCTTCGGACCACATATCGTTCTATTGTGGATCACTGAAAGGATTGCTCACCGGAACTATATGTGAAATAAACCAGCAACGCATTATTGTGAATGAGATGATCTCAGGACTACAACAACCCCTAACCTGATATATATCATGCTAGATTCATTCAGTACATGGTATGCTGATTATCATCCTGCATGACAAACTGTTTGGGAATGTTGAAATATCCAGAACTTATCTCCTTGTAAGTGTATAAAAGTGAACACACACACTAGGTACTAATCAGTAGTACCATACACTGCACATCACCAAGCATTCATCATACATGTTAAGATTCACTGACTCAAAGTGAATAAATTAACTATATTATGTATGATAATATGGATCCCACTTCCAAACACATGTGCGTGGAAGTGTCAGTGATGGCGATACATAAGGGAACAGGATAAGAAACCATGCTGAAGGGCTGGATGGAGAATATCTCCAGACCCGAAGGCATTATACAATGCTCAAATAAGCAGCTGGTCACTGCTGAGCATTGTCCACTCGTCTCACATATCAGCTGGAGCAACTACAACAAGTACATTGCATTATGATAGTTGATTCAGAATTGATCAGCTCAATTTGCATGTAACATACAGATCAGTTTTCACATGATTTCTGACAATAGTGTAAAGGACATTCACACACACATAAATGTGTTGTGTGAAGTTGCTGTGATTGTATCCAGCAAAGTCCAGATTTGTTCCAAATGAGATATATCACTTTGATAAATCTTAAGAGCACAGACCTATGCTCAAACAAATCATAGGTTGAGAAATATCACTAAAGTGGCTGTTTCCACTTAAGTTGATTAATATATACATAACCAGAAAAGTACATTTGCTGTGCATGGGTTTAAATCAGTAAAACCCAGAATGCTGTCAACTGTAAATGTTGATATACAGCACAACTCACTTATTTGCTATAAAAAAATGTCATATGCAAAAGTGAAGTTCCTTGTAATGATTCTGTACTTACATTTCACATTTACACTGAAATATGTCACCACAACAATATTTCAGACAGCTGAAAAAAGCTATAAAATAGGTGAAAAAGCTCCACGTTTAATTTCAAAATGAAAAATGTGTGCCCATTTTATGTAAGATTATGATTTTATACCTATTAAGGTATCAGAAAATCATAATGACACATGTCATATCAGTGTGACACCCTAAAATATTAGGTGTTGAATATATATGGGTAACGCTATTGCTATGGCAATAAATCGCTCAAAATGCTCTACGTTAAATACGTAAAACAACATTTTGAAAATTTTGGATTGATTTTTTTTACTAAAATGAATATTTATATATCAAATAACAATCCCTGATTTATGCAGCATGTGTAACGCCCTGTAACAACCCTAAAATTAAATGTGTGTAACAGGGGTGTAACGTACCTCCTAAAAAACACTTTACGTTTATGTGGGTATTAAATGCAGTTTTGCTTAAAAATCTTTGCAAAAACGTTATACTGCTTTTTTTTTACCTGTATTAGGGTTACTGATATCAAGTAACACCCTAAACACTGTGTTGAGTAACAGGGCCACTGTAACTATATATGCTCTAAAATGCCAGTTTTATTTCGTAAAACTTCGTTTTTGGCATTATTATATCATGCTAAATCATCATAGACATGATAATACTATGGGCAACAACCCTAAAACTGTAGGGCAACAACCCAAAAACTGCAGGGCTACAACCCAAGGACTGTAGGGCTGCAACCCTAAAACTGTAACAGCTGATTCCTATAAGGAATGTATGCTGAATGAGGTATTGGCAATTGACAACTGCCACTGTATCACACACTTCCTTGAGGGGGGAAGAAGGTGGATATATGTACATGCATAACCTCATCATAATATACATATATACCATATATAACATAGGTATATATATATCTTCACACACTCAGTTAGCTGAAGAGATTTTGGTGTTGTGTTTTGTCTTTATTAGATGGCAGAAGCAGAAGATCCAGATATTCCACCCATCAATGCAGATCCGTCTACATGGTTCTTTGACATCTTAGGCTCATATGATGCATACAGTCGTTTCAAGATCCCGAAATGGCACGCTGGTTATGATAATACCCAGACCAGATTCGACAAGATAGGGTTCTTCGACAATATCAGCCGAATGAAGCCTGATATGAGCAGATATCGAGATCCTGAAAACGAGCCTCAGGAACCAGATGAAGAATATACTGCAGACAATCCTCCAATGATTTTCACAGATCCAGATACAGCACCAGCACCATCTCCATCCAGTTTGGTTCCCAAAGTGAAAATGGCACCACCAAACCAGTACAAATCAGGAATGGACGCAGAGGTTTGGTTGGAAACCGTGGATAGATACTTCCAATTCACGTATCCAGGAGTTCCAGATAAAGACTTGATCACAGTTTTACCTGACCTTCATACAGAATAATGATCGACACTATTTCCAGGTCGTGGCAAATCAACCAGATGCCACATTTGCAGGAATCAGAGGGATTTTCCTCAGACAGTTTGGTAACCCCCATAAAAGATCAGTGGCTAAAAAACACCTAATGTCACTGAAACAGGAAAACCAGACTTTTTCAGATTATCTACGCACATTCACTTCACTGGCTGCACTGGCAGCAGTTGAACTGGAAGATGTGTTGATAAAGGACAGATTCGTCAACAGCGTAGATCCGGAACTTCGCAGACAGTTTCATTTACGATTCTGACAGAAACAGAAAGGAATAATATGTCGTGGTCACTAACCACACAGATATTGCTCGACTTGAACTATGTTGTTCATTCGAAGCAATCAGAGACTCTTCATTATCGAGGGCAGAAGGAACAGTCATCTGGAGGGCCAGCCAAAAAGGATAAGGACAGAGGACGTGGCAATAAGCCATATGACAGATCCAAAAATCAGAATTGGAAACAGAATGACAGTCAGAAGTCCAATCAGAATAGGAATAAAGGAAAAAGTGGCAAAGGCAAGGGAAAAGGAAAAAGAAAAGGACAATCACAGAAACAGAATCAGAATAAGACTTGCCATCGTTGTGATCGACCAGGTCACATCGAGAAGGATTGTTGGGCCACCACTACCAATGATGGAAAGCAGATCAAAGGCAAGCCACCAGCACAGAATCCCTTTCAGAATCAGAGACAGCCACAGAAGAATCAGGGTGCAAAAGATGGGTCTAACAAACTCATTAACACAATCAACACCCTGGTCAAGGAACTAAAAAATCAGCATAGTATCAATGCAGCAGTTGCAACTTCAGATCCAGCAGCTCCAGTTCCAGCAGCTCCAGCTCAGGGAAACTCTCCGGGTACTGCACAAGTACCGGTGATGAGAGCACCCCGAGGGTAGATCAGCCAGAAAATGCCACTGAAGCAAGTGGCCAGATTGAGAGTATTTCAGAGGAAGTCCTATCCAGACTGACACTACAGTTTCAGCAGATGGATAATCCCACAGAAAACATCGCACAGATGCAATCTCAGACAGCACAGCTGAAATCGCAGAAAAAGCTGTTGCTGTATAAGGGGAAAGTCCATGGACAGAATACTCACATTTTGGTTGATCCAGGAGCCACATCATCTTTTATCGACAGACAATTTGCTTCTCAGCTGGGTATATCACCATCAGATTCATCATCATTCTCAGTGGGGTTGGCTGGAGGAAGCCAATTACCCTGTACATCCTATCTTCCCAATGCTACATTCACGCTGGGCAAGTATAAGGATTCAGTAGATCTCTACATCATTGACATGAAACCATTCACTGTCATTCTGGGTCAAGATTGGTTGGAGAGGAGGAATCCACATATTGACTTTCAGACCAAAAATCTGACGATCACTAGGAAGCATTCATCAGGCTCCAGTATTCGCACAGTATTGTCCAGAGTTGAGCAGACTCCAGACTCAGATGGCCTTCCTGAAATGGAATTGGTCAGTGCCACCACTATGAGGAAACATCTCCGTCGCATTCGATCCAGTGGTTCGGCTGAAGAAGCCGTAGCATATCTCTTTTTCCTCTCCGAGGTCGATGGTGAATTGGTCTTTGCAGCATCAGACTCAGACGCCACAATGGAAGACCCCGAGGTCACAGCAGCACGTGATCAAGTGAGAGAAGACTTTTCAGACGTTTTCCAAGAGGATCTTCCGGCTGGTCATAGGCCAGAGCGGTTTGAAGGTGGATATCATAGAATCGACATCGAACCTGGACATAAGCCTCCTTCACAACCAGTACGCACCATTCCAGCACCCATGATGGAGGAACTCAAACGGCAAATCATCAAATATGTCGAGTTGGGTATCCTTCGTCCATCATCATCGCCATATGGATGCCCAATCATTTTCGCTCCTAAGCCAGGGGGAAAGTGGAGGATGTGTTGTGATTATCGTGCCCTGAATAACATCACCATCAAGGACACGTATCCACTACCACCACATGACACCCTACTAGAGCAGCTGAAGGGATCAAGATGGTTCAGTAGATTTGATTTCAACCAGTTCTTTCACCAAATCCCCATTCATCCGGATGATATACATAAAACTGCTATTCGCACCAGATACGGTTCTTATGAATGGACAGTTATGCCTTTCGGATTGACCAATGCTCCTGCAACAGCACTTCGTGTAGGAAATCGGGCATTTTTCGACTTCATCGACCAGTTCCTTGTCATATTCATGGACGACACTATCGTATACAGTCCAGATTTTGACAGTCATGTGAAGCATGTTCGACAGTTCCTCCAGCGTTGCAGAGATCACCAGTTTTTCATCAGGCCTTCCAAGGTGGAGTTGTTCGTTAAATCTATAGATTTTATCGGACATCACATATCTGAAGCAGGCCTATCCATCATCGAAGACAGGATCAGAGCAGTCATGGCAATTCAGCCTCCAGTGTCTTATGGTCCTACCGTTGGAAAGCAGCCTCTACGCCGTATGGCTAAAGATGGCAAATCATCCCTTCGGTCATTCTTGGGCATGGTTGGTCAATTTAGGAGATTCATACCAAAGTTCTCCAAAGTTGCCGAACCTCTCAATCGTCTCCTTAAAGATAATGCAGAGTTTGTCTGGGAAACTGAGCAGCAGCAGGCATTTGATAACCTCAAAAGTGCCATCTGTAACGCTCCAGTATTACAGCTTCCAGATCAGAAACTGCCATCTATTTTGGAGGTCGATGGATCAGGCACACACGTTGGCCAAGTATTACTCCAGGATCAAGGAAAAGGTATGAAGCCATGTGGCTATCACAGCGTCACTCTATCCGATACACAGAGACGTTGGCCTATTCCTGAGATCGAGCTATTTGCCATTGTGGAAGGCTTCCGATTCTTTCGCCACATCTTGTTGGGAGCTCCTGAGACTATTGTACGCTCAGATCATCAGCCACTGGTTTATTTCCAGACCAAATCCACACTGAGCCCCAAACAGGCACGGTGGTTGGATGAGCTCTCTGAGTACAACTTCCGTATAGAGCACATTGCTGGCGAGAAGAATAAGGTTGCAGACGCACTCACGCGTATCTCTACACTTTTTGAACTTACTGATTGTCTTCAACACATGGACATCAGTGAAGTCATTCCATCCGCAGATCCTACATTCATTGCTCTTATATCTTCTTCATCAGCTCATCAGCTACACGACATCATTATATCCGAATATGATCGTGACACATTTGCACAGACTATTTTGGCTAAGCTGACATCATCTGCGAGAAGACCCAGTCAGTCAAGACAGGTCAAACAGGAAGCACTGCAACGCTCAGGGTTTCGCACTCAGAATCTCTCTCAACATACAGAAGATATAATATATAGTTCTAGTATGCTGAGTGTGATGCGAAATGAGCTAGTGTGTGCTCTGTCTCATGTGACAACCGAACTCGATCAGAGGAGGTGACAATCAGGTCAGTGAGGTAGTCAGAGGTGTCGAGCCGTATCGGTGATGACAGCGGTCAGGTCGGGTCGGTGATGACAGCGGTCATGACGGGTCGGTGATGACAACTCTGATGACTGAGCTCGGACTGAATGTCAACTCCAGCACACCACCTCGAGTGAGGTGGTCAGACCAATAACCAATCAAACCAAGATACATGCCACTAATCCAGTGCCAGAACCAAAATCCAGAAAGATGATGGAAATGGTGGAACTGCAGTCACACCGTGTCAGGGCTGAAAACCCCGAAAAGCTGGTCCGTAGACCCAACGTCCTGACACGGGCAGTAATCTGTCCCTGGTGCCACCCTGCTGTCGGGGGATAGTGATATGTCATGTCTCTGGAGGTCCACACACCGTGGCTGCAAGCTATCCGGGGTGCTTCGTCAGGGTTAGGATAAGGAGTGCCGAAGCAGGTCCAGATCCGCCCGTCACCGGAAAGACTTACTGCAGAGGGAGAATGAAGAGAGAGATCATGACTGACAGCAGCGGTGGCGCTCACGGTCGGAACAGACACTGTAAGGATACCATGACTAATGCAGTGTGGCTAATACCATAGAGTGAGCTCGGAATACAACGTCCATATACACAATCTATCAATGAGTGCACATCATTTTCTATCTAATACAGTGATTCATTTCTAAGGAAAACAGTAGCTAACATAAAGTAACCAGCCATAAGTAATTTTGAATATAGGCCAGTACCTGCAAAGCACAGTCAGCTACACAAACAACCCAAAACAGGAAAACAGGAAATCAAGGTACTCACAGTCAGATCATGCTGCTGCTTTCTGAATACCAGTAAATCATTTCTGAATAACTGCAGCCTGAGCCTTACCCATGGCCATATATTGCTGGAACATCTGAATGAAGTATGGCTGCATGTCCTTGACTGGAGGAACTGGCTTGGTGTAAGGGTCTGCCAGGTTCCGAGGTGATGGGACTCTGGCACACCGAATCCAGTTCAATCTGACAAAGTCTCGGAGGACATGAAATCTGATAATCACATGCTTCACCTTCTCGGAGAGGAGGTGATGCTCGACAATAGATCTGCATGCATCATTATCCAGCAGTAGAGGAATAGGTAACTCCAGGCGGGGCTGAGCTGAGGCTGTACTGATATATTCTCTGTTTCTGTTGTTCTGGAACTTGAGGGGGGTGATTTCATCTGTACTGAGTTCATCAGGAATTGTAGGAGAGTTTGGGCGGACTGAGGTCAGACCGTCTGCTGGCTTGTTTTGTTTGTCAAGCAGACGCCTGAGCACTGAGGTAGTCTGAAGAGAGGGCATGTCAAAGTGAATATCTGTGGCTGCTCTGTCAAGGTACTGAATAGCATGGTCAAGATCGGAATCAAGGGGCTGCTGGGAATCAATACGGTGAGTAATAGAACCAAATATCTCAGTGAGCATGAACATCAGTGATACCAACCGCTGTGCTGCTGTACTGGCTGCAACATACTCTGACCCTGTGGAGGAGACCTCAGTGATGGTCTGCCTCCCTGAATGCCACTGCAGTATCATACCAGCCAGGAATATCACGGAGCCAGAATAAGACCGGGCATCATTCTCTAAGTCCCTAGCCAGGTCAGCATCTGAATAACAGAACATGGTGATGACCTTGACCGGAGTCTCTGGGTAGTAAAATGCCAGAGAGTAATGAGCCGTGCTGTCCATGTACTGCGCAATTCTGATCAGAGCCTTCATAGACTCCTCAGAAGGGCATGATACAAACTGAGCCAGATAGATTACGGGATAGTAGCAGTCAGGTCGTGAGCCACGGGCCAGCCATAGCAGTGAGCCAAGGATGGATCTGTAACTGGGGACAAGGGATAAGTCTGGATCTGCTGGTTTCTTGATGATGAGCTTCGGGTCCATAGGTGTTCTGAAGGAATGAGCTGTGATGTTGTTGTTGGCCATTAAGTCCTTGATCTGTCTGGACTGGCAAAGGTAGATACCAGCCTGATCCTGCCTGACCCGCATCTGGAGAACCGATGTGACCTCTCCGAGATGCTTAGCCAGAAACCTGGCTCTGAAAGCTGCCCAGAAGGCATCCTCAAGCTCTGTACTGGCGACCAGAATGAAGTCATCCACATAGACAACACACATGGCCTTAACCAAATCAGTGTAGATGAAATATATGCAGTCATCATGAGAGGACTGCCTGAATGTCACCTCGCCGAACATAAAGCTGAGCATGAAAACCTTAACCAGTCTCTGCCAGGAAGCACCAGCCACCTTAAGGCCATAGTGCATAGTGCAGTAAAGCACCACCGAACCCCTGATAGGTGTAACCAGCCGGAAATGATACCCATACTGGAACATCCAGCTTAGCATTCATAAAGGCCTGGGAGACATCGAAGTGACTCATCTTCAGACTGAAGATGCTGCCGAAGATGAAGGCCAGTCTGAAGGCATAAAGCTGAGGTGTGGTACAGGTGGTCTCCCACGGAAGGTAGCCGTATGTCTGCTTACCATTGGCACACAGTCTGGTTTTGAAGATCTGCCGTGTGCCGGATGGTGCTGAGGGGTCTGGTTTGAAGGGTCTGGAGAACACAAAGAGAGTGGTCAGGCCTTTGGTACCCGAGGGAAGGTGTCCCGGGACCATTTTATTGTCGGCGGCCAGACCAGCCACTTCGGCATCCATAGCCTCCTGCCACTGAACTGCTTCTGGGG
>LGRX02027899.1:0-16722 GCA_001247695.2 Cymbomonas tetramitiformis | reverse complement strand
AATTTCTACAGTATGGGATTTCTAATATCGGGAAAATAGGGAAGGCTAGTTGTTCCTACAACATATATATATATAGCCAAAAACGGCCAAAATGGGTAAAATCCGTTTGCGATAGATTTGAAAATTGAAAATCGGACCCTATTTTATTTGATAATATGATTTTATACCTATTGAGGTATGAGAAAATCATAATGACAATAGTCGTATCTCGTGTAACACCCTAGATAGCAGGTGTGGAATATGTAGGGGTATACATATTGGCTGTAACGAAATGCGTCAAAATGTTGTACGCATGATTTAAAAATGAAAATTTCGGATTGTTTTTTTTTTGCTAATATGAATATTTAGCTATCAATAAACAATCCCTGATTTATGCAGCATGTGTAACGCCCTGTAACACCCTAAATATTGAATGTGTGTGTCGGAGGTGTAACATACCTACTGAAAACCACGTAACATTCAGTGTGGTATTAAATGCAGTTTTGCTTAAAAATGGTTGCAAAATATTTATACTGCTTTATTTTTACCTATTTTAGGGTTACTGATACCATGTAACACCCTAATCACATTATTGGGAATATGGGCCACTGTAACCTGACATGCCCTAAAATGCCACTATATATTCGATAAACTTCGTGTTTGGCATAAACATGTCATGCTGTAATCGACACAGACATGATAATATATCGGGCAACAACCCTAAAACTGTAACAGATGCTTCCTATAAGGAATGCATGCTATTTATGAGGTACAGGCAATTGACAACTGCCTTATATCACACACTTCCTTGAGGGGGGAAGAAGGTGGATATATATATATACCTACCTCATTATTATGTACTAATGTACTACATGTATGTAAACATACAAATATACCATATATAACATATAAATCACACACACTCAGTTAGTCGATTAGCTGAAGGTATTTTTGTGTTGTGTTTTGTTTTTAGATGGTTGCACTCGAAGAGGAAGAGCCAGAGATTCCTAATATCAACCCAGATCCATCGACATGGTTTTTCGACATTCTTGGTTCATATGATGCATTCAGCCGGTTTAAAGTCCCGAAATGGATCGCTGGTTATGACAACACACAAACCAGATACGACCAGATAGGCTACTTTGACGACATCAGTCGTATGAAGCCAGACATGAGCCGATTTAGGGATCCAGCCAATGAACCTCAGGAACCAGAGACCGAGTTCACAGAATATAATCCTCCTATGGTTTTTACAGATCCAGATACAGATTCAGTCCCAGCACCAGCTCCACCTAGTTTGGTCCCAAAGGTGAAAATGACACCACCTAGGGAATTCAAATCAGGACAGGACGCGGAAGTCTGGTTGGACACGGTGGACCGATATTTCCAATTCACCTATCCAGGTGTCAAGGACAAGGACTTGATTACAGTGTTTTTGACTCTTATTCAGAACAACGACAGACACTATTTTCAGGTCTTGGCACAACAGCCAAATGCCACCTATGAAATAGTCAGACGGACATTCCTCAGCCAATTTGGTAATCCTCACAAGAGATCAGTAGCCAAGAAACACCTTATGGCACTGTCTCAAGGAAGCCAAACCTTTTCAGATTATTTGCGCACATTCACATCACTGGCTTCTCTAGCAGCAGTTGATTTGAATGATGTGCTAATAAAGGACAGATTCGTCACCAGTATGGATCCAGATCTCCGCAGACACTTCCAACTCAGATTCCTGACAGAAGAGCAAAGGAACAATCTGTCGTGGCAAGAAACCACACAGATACTGCTTGATTTGAATTATGTCATTCATTCAAAGCAGTCAGAAACCCTTCACTATCGGGGTCAGAAGGAGCAGTCGTCAGGAGGTCCAGCCAAGAAGGACAAAGACAAAGGACGTGGCCAGAAGCCATATGACAGATCCAACAGAAATCGGAATCAGAATCAGAGTGGCAGCCAGAACTCCAATCAGAATCGGAACAAGGGAAAAGGTGGAAAATGCAAGGGCAAAGGAAAAGGAAAATCACAGAATCCTCAGACTTGCAATCGTTGTGGTCGTGTAGGTCACATCGAAAAGGATTGTTATTCCACCAAGACCCCAGATGGAAAGGAGATCAAGGGTAAGCCACCAGCTCAGAGTCCTTTCCAGAATCGGAGACAGCAGCAGCAGAATCAGGGTGCTAAGGATGGGTCCGGCAAACTCATCAATACGATCAACACCTTGGTTAAGGAACTGAAGAATCAGCACAGCATTAATGCAGCAGTTGCAACTCCAGCTCCAGCTTCAGCTCCAGCTCCTCAGGGAAACTCTCAGGGTACTGCACAGGTACCAGTGTTGAGAGCACCCCCAAGATAAATCCGCCTGAAGATGCCACTGAAGCAAGTGGCCGGGTTGAGAGTATCTCAGAAGAAGTCCTTTCCAGTCTGACATTGCAGTTTCAGCAGATGGACACTCCCTCAGAGCACATCGCACAGATGCAGTCTCAAACAGCACAACAGCACAGCTGAAATCACAGAAGAAGTTGTTGTTGTACAAAGGGAAAGTATATGGACAGAGTACTCACATTTTGGTAGATCCAGGAGCTACATCGTCTTTCATTGACAGACAATTCGCTGCTCAGCTTGGTATAGCACCCACAGATTCTTCATCGTTTTCAGTGGGATTGGCTGGAGGAAGCCAACTACCATGCACATCCTATCTTCCCAAGGCTACATTTACGCTGTGTAAGTATAAGGATACAGAAGATTTCTACATCATTGACATGAAACCATTCACTGTCATTCTGGGTCAAGATTGGTTGGAGAGGAGAAATCCACACATTGACTTTCAGACCAAAAATCCGACGATCACTAGGAAGCATTCATCAGGCTCCAGTATTCGCACAGTATTATCCAGAGTTGAACAGACTCCAGGTTCAGATGACCTTCCTGAAATGGAATTGGTCAGCGCCACCACCATGAGAAAGCACCTTCGTCGTATTCGATCCAGTGGTTCGGCTGAAGAAGCCGTAGCTTATCTCTTCTTTCTCTCAGAGGTCGACGGTGAACTGGTCTTTACAGCATCATCAGACACAGACACCACTATGGAAGACCCCGAGGTCACAGCAGCACGTGATCAAATGAGAGAAGACTTTTCAGACATATTCCAGGAGGATCTTCCAGCTGGTCATAGGCCAGAACGGTTTGAAGGTGGTTATCATCGAATCAACATTGAACCTGGGCACAAGCCACCATCGCAGCCAGTACGTACCATTCCAGTACCCATGATGGAAGAACTCAAACGACAGATCATCAAATATGTCGACTTGGGTATCCTTCGTCCGTCATCATCTCCATATGGATGTCCTATCATTTTCGCTCCTAAGCCAGGTGGGAAGTGGAGGATGTGCTGTGATTATCGAGCCCTTAATAACATCACAATTAAGGACACGTATCCATTGCCACCTCACGACACCCTTCTTGAACAGCTAAAAGGTGCACGATGGTTTAGCAGATTTGACTTCAATCAGTTTTTCCATCAGATTCCTATACATCCAGATGACATTCACAAAACAGCTATTCGCACCAGATACGGTTCCTATGAGTGGACAGTCATGCCTTTCGGATTGACCAATGCTCCTGCAACAGCTCTACGTGTAGGAAATCGGGCATTCTTCGACTTCATCGATCGGTTCCTTGTCATTTTCATGGACGATACCATCGTATACAGTCCGGATTTTGACAGCCACGTGAGTCATGTCCGACAGTTTCTCCAGCGTTGCAGAGAACACCAGTTCTTCATCAGGCCTTCCAAGGTGGAGTTGTTCGTCAGATCTATAGATTTCATCGGACATCACATCTCTGAAGCAGGCTTGTCCATCATCGAAGACAGAATCCGAGCAGTTATGGCAATTCAGCCTCCAGTGTCTTATGGTCCTACCGTTGGAAAACAGCCTCTACGCCGTATGGCTAAAGATGGCAAGTCATCCCTTCGGTCATTCTTGGGCATGGTCGGTCAATTCAGGAGATTCATACCAAAGTTCTCCAAAGTTGCCGAGCCGCTCAATCGTCTCCTTAAAGATAATGCAGAGTTTGTCTGGGAATCTGAGCAGCAGCAGGCATTTGATAACCTCAAAATTGCCATCTGTAACGCTCCAGTACTACAGCTTCCAGATCAGAAACTGCCATCTATTATGGAGGTCGATGGATCAGGCACACACGTTGGTCAAGTGATACTCCAGGATCAAGGAAAGGTATGAAGCCATGTGGTTATCACAGCGTCACTCTATCCGATACACAGAGACGTTGGCCTATTCCTGAGATCGAGCTATTTGCCATTGTGGAGGGCTTCCGATTCTTTCGCCACATCTTGTTGGGAGCTCCCGAGACCATTGTACGCTCAGATCATCAGCCACTGGTTTATTTCCAGACCAAATCCACACTGAGCCCCAAACAGGCAAGGTGGTTGGATGAGCTCTCCGAGTACAACTTCCGTATAGAGCATATTGCTGGCGATAAGAATAAGGTTGCAGATGCACTCACTCGTATCTCTGCACTTTTTGAACTCACTGATTGTCTTCAGCACATGGACATCAGCGAGGTCATGCCATCTGCAGATCCTACATGCATTGCTCTTATATCTTCTTCATCAGCTCATCAGCTACACGACATCATTATATCCGAATATGATCGTGATACATTTGCACAGACTATTTTGGCTAAACTAACATCATCGACTTCATCACAGTCAGTCAGCAGCTACAGCTTCGAGCTCATTCAGGGGTTGATCTATCGTAAGACCATATATGGCAGACAGCTGTACATTCCACCAACAGCTAAAGTCCCCACAGATGACGGTGAGATCACACAGCTTCGCCACATTCTCCTTCATGAGTGCCACTCAGCCACTATTTCTGGTCGTTGTAGGCAAAAATCGCATGCTTCATCTTCTGCGTAGCCGGTATTATTGGCCAGGAATGACAACGGCAGCCATCAAGTACATTCGGGAGTGCCCCGTTTGTCAGCGCCAGAAAACGAGGCGACACAAGCCTTATGGTCAGGCACATATACGATATTCTGTGCCTAAGACAAAATGGCTAGATGTATCTCTTGACTGGATTACTGACCTGCCTATCACCACTAATGGGCACGGCAGTATATTTGTGGTAATGTGCCAATTTTCTCATCGCTGTCATCTCATTCCCTTCAGCATGACCTGGACAGCTCAGCATACTGCTTCTATATATATGCAGCATATCTTCAAGCTCCATGGTCTTCCGAGGAACATCATCTCAGATCGAGACCCCAGATTCACTTCTACATTCTGGCAAACACTGTGGAAATCTACTGGTACAAGATTGTCTATGACGTCCTCACACCATCCACAGTCGAATGCTGCCAATGAGAGGAGCCATGCCTTCATCGAGGATATCCTCAGGTACTTTTCAAATTGTTGATTCATGATTTGATTTCACCATCCTCTGGTTTATAAACTGATTAGATGGTATTTTTTTTCATCCACAGGTGTTGTTGCAATGATACTTCAGCCAATTCGTGGGAGGACAAGTTGCCTCTGGTGGAGTTTGCAATTAACAACACAGTTTCTGCATCAACTGGTTATTCACCATTTTATCTCGACTCGATGGCGCAACCACTTTCGCCTCATGACCTGGTAATCACTATTCCGCCAGAAGCTCCTGTTCCAATACAAAGAGCTATTCGAGATCATTTTGACCAGTACTCGGCTCTTCATGCCAACGCGGTAGACAACATTTCCCGAGCAGCAGAAATTAGCCAAGCCAGATTCAATAAGACTCACATGCCTCGGCAGTATGCAGTTGGGCAAAAAGTTCTTTTACGGACCGAGTTTATTCAATGGACTGGTTTGACAGAGGCAGGCAGACACTTTAAGCAGCCATATATTGGGCCGTTCACCATTTCCAAAGTGCTTAGCCATGGCCGTGCATACGAGTTAGATTTCGGAGACCTCGATATCCGTATTCATCCGGTACAGCCTGTATCCAGATTAGAGCTGTATAACGACTCGATCCAAGCACCTTTGCCTCTGCCACAGATGATCACCGAAGAAGGGCAACCACTGTTTGAGATATCACATATACTCTCAGATAAGTTCACTAGAGGTGTCAAGTACTATTTAGTGCGATATGCAGGCTACGGCCCTGAACATGACACCTGGGTCAAAGCCACAGAGCTGACCAATGCAGCAGACATTATAGCTGCCTATGAAGGCTAAACATTTATTAAGCCTCGTGCCCTTACTTCTTGTAATATATACCAATACATGTCGATCATCTATATAACCTTGCTCTTAATGTTTTATCATTATGTTGCATAGAAGCGGGAAATTGATCCTTCCTTGCTAAAGGTGTAGTGAGCCTTGTTCAAAATCATACCCTTGCACAGATACTCACACATGCGAGATATCATATCTGTGGATAAATAAAAACTGCTAAATGCTACCTTTGCCAAAACCGTGGTTTGTCATCGGATTCTTGGCCAGTCATCCGAAGCTACCGGAGACATCGACTGAGGTAGACGGAGTTGTGATCCTAAGTTGTGCTTGACAAACATAACTAAATAAATTTCACATTAGTACGTGGCGAATCCATTCTCACTCATCGCGATAGATGTTCGTCAAAGCGTGCGTACTGGACCATATCAAGAGTGAGCAGACCGGGTAAGGATTATAAGTCCAACCCCGTTAAGCAGGGCCACTCTGTTTGCAATAAAACAAGCCCCCGGTGAAATAACTCCGGAAACAAACACGGGCTCCCCGTTGCCGCCTATGATCCTCCAAAGTAGCTTAAGGAGGGGAGGAAGGGTTGGGTGCACTATATCAGGCCGAGAATCGTTCGATTATAAATCGTTAAATCGTGGGATCATCGTTCGCAAAGCGACGACGGCTAGCGCAAATAATCCGTAACGTACACTTCGGATACTTTGAATCGTCACTCTGACGCACGATACGTGTGGATCAATCAGTAATCCAGCGTCAATCTGTATCACGAAACGCAATTCATTGAACCTTGAAACGTCACTCTGAAATACGATACGAACTTCAAAGGGGGCTGCATCCTAAGAACTGTAAGGTGAGGGACTAAAGTGGACTCAGTTCCCCCCAATAACCTAAAAACACCATGAGGGACGCCTCAAATCGGTGTAAGAAGACTGGTACCAGCAAGAAGCGACAACAACAAAGACATCATAGACATATACAAAAGTATGCCCGTTGTGAGGTCACAACTCTTTTAAGAGGAGAGATCTGTCAGGGTCATGACCGATGACATATGTGTCATACATGTCATACGTGTCATACCTGTCAGACATGTCATACCATGTCATGTCATGTCGAGTCATGTCATATATTATAATGGCAGTCGTCAGTACGGTCGACTATGACTGTACATGTCGTCAGATGATAAGTCACATCATCTGTCATTATTCAAGGAAAGACTTGAATGACGCCTGTCATCGAGAGTTCGTACGTCGAACTCGAAGATGGCAAAGCAAGATACATCTTGAAGTAACAAACAAGAACCATCTTTGCTTAAGCATGTGCGGAACACGCATGCGCAGTATTATGGTGCGAACGAATTATTCGTTCTGATGATACTGGTCGTTCAACCAACGTCTCGGGTTCACAACCCAATGGCGGTACCATCTATGCGATGGGAGACGTATGGTATAGAGGAGGAAGCGTTGTGCTTCAGCAGAATCTTCACACAGAAGTTCTGCACTCATCCCGCTATCGATTATCTTACGCTTGTGTTGCCGTTCTACAACGCAGCGTATACTTGTATTTTATATGATATATTGAGGGCTCGCTTATCTAGCCCTAACAGGAACGGTCACGGAGTCGGAACGGTCTCGAGTCTAGCTACCTGTGACACTCGGTGTGTCACAGCACAGGCTTACGGATCAGTCACAGGTCCAGTGTTGGCTACCTAGGAATCTGTCATAGGGGCCTGCACCGGGACTCCCGGTCAGGGTTGCCTATACAGATTTCAGCACACCACCCCAGCACTGCGGGTGGTGACTGACAGGTAAGTCAGAGAAGTCAAGATAAGTTAGGGTAGGAGCTAGGGTGACAAACCTAACTGCTAATTCAATTGTGCTATTCTGATACACAAATTGAAACCCTCTAGCCGGCACAAGAGCAGAAACATACAGGCACTCAGGTCCTGCTAAACTACTGAAAAGCACTGTGGCAGCAAACCAGATTGAAGATTGTAGATGTCAAAGTAAAGTATAAACCAAATTGAAGACCATGTTGAGGTCAAAGCACATCTCAGTACACCACCAGAGTGGTGCACTGCCAGAGCCAGAAGGAAAGCTACTCGGGGTCAAAGTCCAGAGGAGCACCGTCACCACAATGTTCACGGTAGTAGCTTGCAGCACTGCTCTCCAGTGGGTCAGGCGGCCGGTGAACCACCGTCGCAGCACCCAGGGAGTGCAGTACTGCATCCAGAGTGACGGGGTCCAGCTCGGATATATCGGGGTAGATGCATAAGTCTCCCCTGCACAGCACAGGCTGCGGTGCAGCCCGACCCGATACCTGCACAGAGTCGATGTCATTGGCCGCCGTGTAGGCGGCAGCTCCCACTCCCGTGACCGAGATCAAAAGAAAGAGAGAGACAAAGTAATGAAATCCCCACGGGCCCGCGTGTGCGGGGAAGCCCCATGGCGGCTTGCCACATCCGTAGGTGCGGGAAGCACCACCAGACTCAGGCACGTGGGCTACGGGCTCCGACGCATGATTGGCCGAGATGGTCGGAGCCCGCGGCTTGACGGCGAAGCTGCCGTCTGCAAAATCCTCGTAGTCGTCGGTGTCGTAGCCGGTCAAGTCAACCGGCGCAACCGCGGCGTGGTTGACAGTCTCCACAACCCCCGCGAACTTACCGTCGGACTTCTCCGTGGTGGTCACCCGCGTCGATTGAAGGGACACCGGCGGGCCGTAGCCGTAGAGCTCCAGGAGCTCTTTCTCATTCTCCAAGACAGGCATAGCAGGGGCCGGCACGGCGGATGCCGATGCCGCCGCACCACCTGCTGGAACCTGCTCCTCCGGTGTGATACCTGCGCCTGCAGTGTCACACACCAGAGCCGAAGCCTGCGTCGCAATGCCCGCAGGCGGCGGGAAAGAGGCGTGAGTGTAATGTACCTTAGGCTCTACCGCCGCGTTGACCTCCGCCGCGAGGTCGTCCAGCCGCTGGAGGATGTCGTCACCGGACGTCTCCGCCACCGGTGTCACCGCGTCAACGGAGAAGCCGTAGGCCGACACGTCGATGCCTCCAGCAACGCCCCCGCACAGCACCGCTGGCGGACCGTACACCGTCGCCGCGCGGGCAAAGGCCTCAGCTCCATCATCCGCCGCCTCCTGAAAGACAGCACACATGGCGAGGGCATGCACGCCCTCCGCATCCTCGTCGTCGATGGGGATACAGAAAGCCGCGGCCGAGGTGGGGGAATGTTGGCGACCGCCAAGCGGGCAGTCGCGGTAGAAATGATAAAGGTCCTTACCAGTCTTCTTGCAGCGGGTACACAGCGGCTTAGCCCGCTGCTCGTCACGATCGTAGCCCACCGCCGGTGGGGATTGGACCCCCATGCGGAAGCCCCGCGGTGACTGCCCGCGCTGCTGCTGCCGGCGCTGCCCGTGCTGCCGCTGCGGCGGATCCCGCTGCTGCTGCACCACCGGCGGAGCCGCCCCGCACTGCCGCTGTACCAGCTCGGTCAACTCCTTGATCTTGTCCAGAAGTACCTGGTGCTCGCTGCTGGTGAGCAGAGCCGACGCGCCACCACCTGCGGGCTTGGCCAGAACGGCCTTCCCCACGTCCGTCTGCGCCCATGCCTGATAAATCTCTACAACCAGAGAGCGCAGAGCACCGAGGGAAACCGCCGCGAGATCGGCCACCATGGGGTAACGCACCTTGACCGCGGCGTAGAACACCGGGTCAAGCCGGCTGTAGAGGCTGAGCTTCCTGGTGGCCTCGGTGGGGGTCCAGTCGGCGGCCTTGTTATCCCGCACCAAACGTTGTTCCCGAGCCAAAATCGGCTGCGGGTCAACGTTTGCGGGATAACTAAGCGCGGCATGCTCCTGCTGGAAGGACTCCCGCAACGCCACCGGTACGCTGCGCTTCACGATGTCCACCAGCGCACGCCGTCCATCTCGGTCGGCAGACGCGTCCGTACCCGTAAGCCAGACGTGGGCGTTGCTGTGCTTCTCGATGATAAGCCCAAGCACGTCGTACAGCAGGGCGTTCACCTTGCCCACCACCAGAGCCTGGGGGTCGTCAAGGTCGAACGAGACGAGGTCCAGCCCAGCGGACTCAAACTCCGTACGTAGCTGAACCACCACATCGGAGAGGAGACCCGCGTCAGAAGTGCCGCTGAAATAATGCTTCTTGTCGCCAAGGATATCCTCGCGGATACCCTTGGCCCATGTCCGATGGAGCCGCCCCTTGTAGACCTCGTCCACAAGCTTGGACTGCTCCTGCAGATACTTCCTCGTCGCAACGTCGGCGTCGGTGTTGGAAGTAGGGTCGGGGTTCGCAATAGCCGGTGATCTAGCCGTCGGCGTGTTGCGAACCGCGTCAGTGAGCCTCAGCGAGGCGTCGATGTCGGAGTCCCTCGTGAGGGACCGTTTTGCTCTAGTGGATACACCCATAATTCTGAAAGCCTGATGGGAGGT
This sequence comes from Cymbomonas tetramitiformis, assembly GCA_001247695.2. Classification (NCBI taxonomy): domain Eukaryota; kingdom Viridiplantae; phylum Chlorophyta; class Pyramimonadophyceae; order Pyramimonadales; family Pyramimonadaceae; genus Cymbomonas; species Cymbomonas tetramitiformis. The sequence goes on along the minus strand of LGRX02027899.1, from coordinate 6,059 downwards.
GGTACGCCGGGGCGCGTTCGGGTAATGTCGTGGGGAAGATGCGACGCCACAGTTACGGAAGGAGCGGTAGAGCCATGCGAGCGAGGGGCACTGGAAGACGTTGTCGAGGTCGAAGGTGCTCGAGCCACCAGCCCAAAAATCGGCAGCAAGCGGGATCAGGGCAAGCGTAATACCGTAAATGAACATTGCGTCGACTAGGTCCGGTCCAGGTCGAATCCCCATAGCTGCGGCTCAAAGACGCTCACCGCAAACAGCTCATCTCAAAATTCCCGTGAGTCCCCAAACGCGCCGTCGCGCACCACCTCTCCAAGCGGCTGCTTTAGCCAATCATGGCCAAACTAGCTGTGGAATATAGCGTGGAATGGGTCCACGACCTACTGGAATATCCCGGTTCAAGATATCAGACAGTCAGTGAACCAATATAGATAAACTCTCTTCAGAAATAAAACCCTAAGCTAGATATACCCGGAACGGTCACGGAGTCGGGATTCACGGCCATGAATCTGAAATTCCCGGCCGTGAATTCCGAGGAACGGTCTCAAGTCTAACTACATGTGACACTCGGTGTGTCACAGCACAGGCTTACGGATCAGTCACGGTCCAGTGTTGGCTACCTAGGAATCTGTCATAGGGGCCTGCACCGGGACTCCCGGTCAGGGCTGCCTATACAGATTTCAGCATTCATTGCGGCTCGCGTGTCGTGCGCCCAGGTCGTGGCACGAGCGGCTCCTGCGGTGAATGCCCCCAACCTGCCACAAAGCCTAGCTGGTACCCTTCGAGCGGCCAAGCACGAGTTCACGTCGAAAATTATGAAAGAAACTGCGGGCAAAGGCGTGCTTCGAGCACACGCATGGCAAAAAGGCATGGGTCAGTTGTCCAGACCCGAGCTGGCGCGTCGCCAACCATGAATTCCCACAACCTGTCATACAGGCCCGTCGGGGAATTCACCGCTGCCAACGCCCACATGGGTCGAATTCACAAATACAAACACAATAAAAACTGAAGGAAAAACATTCGGCTGCGATGCTGTCAAAAGGTTGCAGTCAGGTGTTTGGACTCGAGCTGGCGCGCCGTAAGCCGTGAATTCCCACAACCTGTCACACAGGTCCGTTCGGGGAATTCAACGTTGCCACAGCCTGCGCAGGTCGAATTCACAAAGGTAAACATCATACAAACTGTGGGGAAAACATGGGTGCGGCTACAACCTCGTCAAACAGCAAAAGTCAGGTGTCACGGCTCGAGTTGGCGCGGCTACGGTTGTGCATTCCCAAACGCCGGTCACATACGCCGGTTTGAGCATATTCGGCAAGCAAGCCCTGCGAGGTTCGAATTCGCATAGCAAATGGTACTGCTGGATGTGACACACCGTGTGTCACTTCCTGTTATCTGTACTAGTACTCCGTACAGTACGGGTGTCACAGGTTTAGGGTTTCCGGCATAAAGCCGAGACTATCTTATGTTTACTCTGACTTATGCAAACACCGAAAGTGAAAGCATTCTGACTATAACCCGATATATACCCGTAGCTATATATATCTCACAGGTTATGGTGCGCCAGGCACCTTCCACTACTTTTGGTAGCATGATTGGCTAAACGCCTCCGCTTGGTGGGGCGTTGGGGGTCCCATTTGATGGTTGCGCTATGAGGACTCGCGGTTGAGGCACGCGTCGTTACGGAGTAATTGTGTTTATCGCTGCAGCGTACCCTACGTAATTTTTTGGATGTCCACGGGATTTTCGTTTTGACTGGACCTGATCAATCTTTGTCGCGGACTTCTTGCGCAACGTGTACTACGACTTCCGCACTTCTACGATTGGGATTTCACAGTTACGGACGTTTTGACTGCTTTTGCCATTACCATTTCCGCGAGTTCCTCCTCTCCGCGCCATCGCCGCCTTACCCCGACGTACCCACCTATAGGATTTTTATCATGAGTATTTCTTCGCACGCTACGCCTCCCATGGGGGCTCACAACCGGATCCGTCTTGACACAATTTTTTCCCGAGACGTTGGGATGCGCTATCGGCCGACACCTGCATCTCCGGCGGCTACTTTGACGGCCCCTGAGCGGACACGTGCTGTGGCCGTTCAAAATTCATCATGGGACGTGGATTTAATCAAAAGAACATCTCGAGACGCTCTTGGCTCCAAGGAGGCGTCATTCCGAGGTGACGAATCGGACCGCAATGTTTTGTGGACGTCGTTGGTGACATCTTTACAGTCGGCATTTGAGCTGAAAGACACCGCCAACGACACCCTCTTCGACTTGGCGGACGCCACCAAGGAGGTCAACAACGTCTACAACGCCATCCTCTTCACGACGTTGACATCTTTGACGAGGCCTCACTCACCCGCAAGACGTTGGGTGGACGCTTCTGGACGTGCTTCACCGCGAGATGGGAAGCGAGCTTTGCTTGAGGTCACGAAGAGGCTGCTTCCTCGAGTTCTCCGACCCCTTGGGAACTACGAGGAGTTGTGTGCCATCTACTTCGACTCCAAGCTCGACCCCGATCCGTTAATCCAAGACTTCGACGCCTGCCTAACGGCTATCCGCAACTCGCCCTCTGGTCCGCTCGACGACATGATGGCCAAGAAGCAGCTGCTCGCGTCCCTCGACCCCATCATGTACGACAAGGTCACCACGCCGCTTCGACTCGACGTGGACTTGGCCAAAGTCGACCTCGAGGACATCTACGCCCACATCCTCGAGATTTGGGAGAGCGAGAACGGTGTTGGCCGCGCGAAGCAGCCTAAGCCGTCACCTCCGACTTCCCCGACTATGCTTTACTCTGGTGGGGTTGACGTGAAGAGCCTCATCATGGAGTTCGAGAAGCAATTGGAGGCCGCCGCCTCAACTCTCGTGACGCTGAAGAGCTCAATCGCGAAGGACGACGAGCCTCTCTCTGGATTCACTGACTCTCACCGCCACCGCCAGCAGCCTGACGGTAAGCGGGGTGTCTCCTTTCCGCCCTCACGTTGGCGGGATGAACGCAACAGGAGGGACGATGGGAAGTTCCATGGACGGAGCAATCGTGTTGGGGGCTATGGCGCGCGGAAGAGCTTCCGCTTCGCCGCGAGCCCGCTCAAGACCGACGGGAATTGGAGTCAGCAACACTACAAGAAGAACTCCGCCCACAACATCTCCTTCCACGTAGCCTCCTCCGCCTTCGTCCCTGAGTGCGCGCGTTGTCCTCCTGGACACTACCACGACACCGCGAGTTGCCCCACGGACGACATGGCATGCGCGGAGTGCGACTTGGTGGCTGCCGACGAGAACGACGAGATCGTCTCCGCGTTCCAGACCGCCTTCGACGCTCAGGACGACGCCACCTTCGCTCGACTTTGTGGACAGCATGATCAGCCTGTTGTTCGTCACGACGAAGAGCCCTTCACCTTCGCGGACGACATCAACATTGGCCTTCGGGCGCAGTACGCAGGCTTAAAGCCTTCTCCGCCCTCTCTCCTTGCTTCCCGCGTGCACGAGGCGCGCGCGGCTCTCCGTGAGCTGAAGCAGGTAGCCGGTGGTGCTGAGTCGGCCCCGCAGCATTTCCCCATGGTTCATTTCGGCACGGCCGCGCCCACCGTGATCGACGAGAGCATCGCAGAACCTGACCCGCGAATGACAGCCGAGACCGACGAGGCCGCGCTAATCTTCCCGAAGCAGTTCGTCGACGACGAGCCCCCCTTCGAGCAGTCCTTTATGGACGGCATGTCTGTGAAATTGGGCTTCTTCGAGCCCGAGCCACAGGTTTCAATTCAATCCTTCAGCCCCCTGCCTCCGTACATTTCTTCCACGCATGATTCAGCTAGCGTGGCTGACTCGGAGTCTGGCGACGAGGAATTGCATGTGGACACACCGCCACCCGCTCCACGGGTTGGTGGTGTCCGGGCACCGTCAATTGGCAGTCTCCTCACGGCAGCGGCACTGCCGGCTCTGTTCATGTGTGTGAGCATGGCTTTGCTCGACACCGTCACCGCCTGTGCACTTTGTGGCGTGGAGATTGCTCCACGGGCGGTGGTGTCCGGGCAGTACTTCAATTATCAGAATTGCGCAATGGGCTTCTTCCGTGACTCCGCCTTTCTGGACTCTGGACCCGCTGACCCCGACAACAACTTCAATCTGGACTCTGGTTCTTTGGACTTTGACACTTTTGGCTTCTTCAATCTGGACTTTGAGATTGACAACGGCGACTTCGCTACAGTGAACTCTGCTTTGTGGACCACTTTCAAAGTGGCTAGAGTTGCTCTGTGACTGCTAGTAGCCCTGCTAGATCAGCTTCAAGGCCAAGATGCCTCCCTGTGTGCACGGCTAGCTAGAGATTTGGGACCGCCCTGGCCAAGCGCACAGGCCCCCTCTAGAATTGTTTCCACCGCTTGAGATGGTGTGTTTTCTAACTGCAACAACCCTGTTCCACCCTAACTCTTCCTCCGTAATAGTCCAGGGTGGTGTGCTGGATGTGACACACCGTGTGTCACTTCCTGTTATCTGTACTAGTACTCCGTACAGTACGGGTGTCACAGGTTTAGGGTTTCCGGCATAAAGCCGAGACTATCTTATGTTTACTCTGACTTATGAAAACACCAAAAGTGAAAGCATTCTGACTATAACCCGATATATACCCGTAGCTATATATATATCTCACAGGTACAAAATATGGCACAGAAAGGCCGGGCGCATCGTGCACACACGTGAATACCGCTGAGAGTGCCTGTGACGGTTCGCCGTTGCGGGTGTGAATTTATGACAAACGCAGCTTCGGGCTATCTCGCCGCTAGGCGCTCAACGGGAAAAATGCCCCTCTGTGGGAATTCGCGAGCGTGTTGTGAATTCGCGAACGTTTTCGGACAGCTGCGGATCTCCACCGCTGCGGAACGGCGATATGCGTGTCTATTGCTGTGCTACGTACTAAAACATGTCAGGCGGCAACGCGCTTCTGCCGCGCCGGCTCGTAGATTCGCAAAACGGGCGCGGGTCCAACTTGCACTCGCAGACTGTAGATTCAGGCTCAGATGGAAGCATGAAAAGCAGAAAGGCAAACGAACAACACCGGGGGCAATTCACAGATAAAACGAGCACAACAACGGCACGACTTCGCACATACATCAGAGTGGCGTGCCTCTGAGGATCCGAATAAGACTCTTACAAACTGCTAGTGACAAAGCTCTCATGTGGATTCGAAGTATATGTATGCAAATATCACATTTAATACTAGGCCACAAGAGGCGAATATCACTATACCGCAGAACGGTTTTGAACGGTTCGGATCTAACTTTTCGAAAGCAGGAGCTAGCTAAATACTCAAGCGAGCATAGTGGAAGTCCGTGAATGCCATTGTCGTTTCGGGTGCCCTATGACCATTGGTTCCCAGTGACAGCGGCGTTTGGTGTCCACGCGCGCTTGCGTTTGCCCTGTCATGCATCGCCGAGACGTCATGTGTGGTCATGTCGTGATGTCACTTCGCGTGATGTCGTGCTTGACGCTCTGCGGTGCTCGCGGATCGGCACGGGCTGGTCGCGGCGGCGTCGATGTAGCGCTTGGCGAGGCGTCGTGCATGATTTATACTGGGAGGGAGATCTGAGCTGGAGGGTGAACGTGATATGCTCCGGGCGCTCGAGCGGACAATGAACTGGGGTAGGACCGTGACTGAGGGGGGAATGACATTTACTGAAAAAGGGGGTCATGGTTGGGGCGTTTGCTGACGGCTGAGACGGGCGCGATGGGGGCAAGTGCGGTGGGGTCTGACATGGGCTGCGGTGGCGTGACTAAATATGGGGGGTCCGACAGGCCTTTCAGGGGTGCCCGAGGGACCCCTTCTAAGCGTGTTCATAGTTGTGACAGCTGTCGCGATTATGAACAAGGGGCGGCAATGTAGGGGCTGGCGGGGCGTGGGGGTATTGTTGGGTGCTGAAATGGCGGTGTATCTCTGCTGTGGTTGAGTGTGGGGTGTTGTGAGGGATTTTGGGTTTGAGATGTGGGTGTGGCATTGGAGGGCAAGTTTTTTAAATATATTCCCCCCCCCAGCTGATGGCGTATGGATTGGGAGACATCAGCTGGCAA
>LGRX02027898.1:0-17724 GCA_001247695.2 Cymbomonas tetramitiformis | reverse complement strand
CCCCAGTCCTCGGGTCCGGGTCCCCCTTACGGTTCTTGGGTCCGTGCCCCCCAGTCCTTGGGTCTGGGTCCCCTTCCGCAATCCGGGTTCGCCAAGGCGCTTCACCGTCTCACGCTGCCAACGCTCATCAGGTTTGGCAACCTCGGCACTACCAGATCACGGGTCTTCCGCGGCCATTGCGCCCCGTGGCTGACCAGCCTCGGTATCTTGAGACTCGCACATGTCAGTCCTTGCTGTCAGCGTCGAGATGAGGTTCATTACCGCGAGTGCGCTCTCCTCCTTCATGCGCTCGTTCAGCTTCAGTTCGCAAAACAGGTGGTACAGCAACGCACGAGGTATTGCATATACCGCTTGGGCTGAACCCATACCGCGGGTGTTAGCCGAGGAGATGCCCCCTTGGGACGTGTTCTCGTGCCTTCCTAGCATTGCTCGCGCTGGGCAGGGAGTCGTGTGGGTGCACTGTAACAAAGGTACTGAAGGTGCCGCATTTGTCCATATGTGAGTTGGCTTCATGTACGGTGCGCCATACTTACAATAGGTGGTCAACAGTGGCTCTGGCAGACCTTTCATTACGGCGCGCGTGTACAATCCTCGCAGCGTGTCGCCAGCTGGGTTCTCTATGAAGAAATACGCAGGATCGTAAAACTCAATGATCTCCCTGGTACGCCGCACGCGCCTGTCCGCCAGCTTCAGATCTGGAGCTCCTAGTGTCTTCGCCTTGCTGTACTCCTTGCAGGGGGGGCTGGCCCAGATGACGTCGAAATGATGCCGCGGGTAGAGCTTGTAGTTCCAGTGAAGGATGTCCTCCGTGCACGTGGCTTGCCACTTGGGTAGGATGTCCACTGTTACCACCTCGCAGTCCCTAAACTGACGTTGGAACTGCTGCTCCACTGAACCGGTACCGCAGAACAACACCAAAATCCTGACTGGGTGCTGCACTCTCGAGAGGTGGGGCGGGCTGATAGGCCCGGCTTTGGCTACTGCTGCGGACTGTTGGGGTGGGAGGTCTCATAGCCATCAACTGCGCTCGCTGCTCCTCCTGACCCTTATGAGTCTTCCTTCGCCTCTTCTCTGGAGCCTTCTTCAGCCTTTCCTCCTCAGCCTCGAAGATTCGCAGAGGTTCTAGCCTGCCCCCTCGCCCTTCCAAATCCTCCCGGGTTCGCCACTGGCTGTGACTGTGCGGAAGCCCTTTCCATTATTTTGGTTAGCCACTCCTGCACTGTCCCACCAGCCTTTCCACCTAACCTCCTGAAGCGAGTGCTGATGATGCGTTCCACCTCACGCTCCCTCTGACCCTCTACCAAGACTGGTGGTGGTGCCACTTCCTCCCGCCTACTCACGAAGTGCTTGGCTCCCGAATGAGCTGGGGTGAGCCGATCCGCTGTGAACACGTCGTGCACCTTCCAATGCACGGGTAGCTCCAACCTGTACGCTGACGGGGCTCCACGGTCCTGCTCTGGCAGCTCTTGCTGCCTGTCGCTGTACAGACATTCTACTACACGTAAGGGCCCGTGCCTGAGCTTACGCAGCTTTGGCTTCACCCCCCGTTCTCCAGGCAGAGTCAGGTGCTGACCATCCACCCATACTTGATCATTCAATTTTGCTGCAGCCGGTGTCGTGCGTCGAACTGCTCTATCATACGCTGCTGAGCCAGTTGCAAACCTTCTCGTGCCGCCTGCAGCTGCCGCGCGAACTGCTTGGCCAGTTGGTGAGCGGTACCCTGCTTGTCCGCTGCTGTGCGACCGCCCTTCCTCCTCTTTGCACCTCCTTCCAGAGCTGCGTTCATGAAGAGGTCCAACTGGGTCGCTGGTGCATGTCCGTACACCAGTTCGAACGGTGAGAACCCTGTCACTGCCGATTTGGAGTCGTTGATGGCGTACTCCACCGGGGCCACCCACAGGTCCCAATCCTCCTGGTTCTCATCCACGTAGCAGCGCAGCATACGCTCCACGGTGTGGTTGCTGCGTTCCGCTTGCCCATCGCTCTGAGGGTGATAGGGAGTGGTGCTAGCTACCTTGACGCCCATCAGTCGCATGAACTCCTGAGTCATGGCGTCGCGAAAGCGGGGGTCTCGGTCGCACACTATCTTCATTGGAGCTCCGTGCAATCGCCATACTGCGTCCATGAACAATCTTACCACTACTTCTGCGGAGCTGTCGTTGTAGGTCATTGGCACCACGTGTACCATTTTGCTCAGCTTGCAGGTGAAGGTAGTGAAGGCGTTTACTCCTCGCTGAGTCATCGGAAGCCCGGTTACGAAATCGATGCTGACAACCTCCCAGAGCCTGCTTGGCACTCGATGCGGTTGCAACAGTCCCATGGGATACCCTTGTCGCGGCTGGGTCTGCTGACACGTCACGCACGTCTTTACCCATTCCGCTATATCTAGGTCCATTCGCGGCCACCAGAAACGTCTTCGGACCCGCTCCAGCGTCTTGTCCCTGCCGGTGTGGCCTGCGGATGGTGCCTCGTGAGCTTCTCTCAACACTAGCTCCCGCAAGGGCGAGTCCGGTGCCAGCACCACCTGGTAGCGCCCTTCAGCCACTCTCCAAATGATGTCGCTTACCAACCGGAAATGCTCTGTGCGATGATGCTGGGTATTTAGCAGCTCCTGCTTCAGGGTCCTGAGATATTCGCTGCGTCTGTGCTCAGCTCTCAGCGCTCGCAAGAACACTCCTGGCTCCACTGTTCCCGACGTGTCTCTGACCTTTGCTGCTGCTCCGGAGAGCGTGACTGCTGGTTGCGCTGTGGGTCTCTCGCGTGGGGCCAGCTTGCTGGATGGCTTCTGCGGCCTGGCTATCACTACTAGCTCTGGCCATGGGATTGGCAGTTCCTGCAGAGCCGCGCGGTGACCTCTCTCCTCTCCAGGTGAGGTAAACAGTCTGTTGGGCTCACCATGCTCGTTCACCCTTGGGATGACTTCTACGATCTCCAGGCCAAATTCACGTAGCAACGGGCGCCAACTCGCCTGAGGGAAGTCGGGCAACAAGAACAAGGCGGCTGTGTGGCACGGGTCCTGCTTTGCTTCAGATGCATAGTGTCGCAGAATGTCCTCAATGCTCACGTTGGGGTCTGAAAAGGGGGGGTTGCACCAGACGATACGACCCCTCCACTGCTCGCTCAAGCAATCAGTCCAGAATGTGCTCACCTGTCGGTTCTGACCCATAGCGTCACAGCACGCATCCACCTGGAATGGTCCTCCCAGTGCTCGAGAGTACTTGCTCTGCAGCCTAGCGAACTCCGAGGAGATCAACTTCCAATCCTGCTTGTCCACCAGCGGTTCTCCAGGTCGGATCCTTGGGCTTGCTTGCTGCTGCTCTGCTGCTGTCGCTGGCGGTTGTGCTGCTGGTTGCTGCACTGCTGCTGATGGCTGCTGCTGCTCCGCTACTGGCTTCTGAGCTACTGTTGCAGGCGGTTGTGCTGGGGGTGTCTCTGACAGAACGGCTTCTGCATCCAAGGGAGACGCTGGGTCATCACCTGTTGCTGATTGCTCTGCTGCTGCCGCTCTAGTAGTTACGCCCGCAAGGGCAGAGACTGCCGCCATCGTGGCCACTGTGTCCATGGCGTCGCGCCACAGGTCGGGGGTCTCCGCCCACCACAGTCCATTAAGCTGCGTCAGCTTCCCAGTTACCACAGGAGGGTTCACTGGAGGGTACTCCTCGTCCTCCTCGTCTGCTGAACTGAACCCCGCGTCCAACGGAGAGCTAGGGTCCTCCTTCCCCATCTTCTTCTCCTTTACCGCTGCGTTCACCTCAGCCTTAGCTTTGGTTACTTCTGCTGGGTTCCCTTTAGCTCCCGCTGCTCTTCGGCCCTCCTCCGCGGATACAGGCTGGTCGGTGCTCGGGTCCACATACCCCGCCTCCTTAAGCCCGTCTCGCGCTGTCGTCTGCACGTAGTCCGGTCGGCGAGAGGCCGCGTCCGGCACCACCAGCGTGCGCCCTGGCACGTGCTCCATCGCATGCACGCCCACCTCCACCAGGTCCTCGTACCACCTCGCTTGTCGCCTGCTGAGTTCCCGGCCTGGAGCGAAGAGCCACTTCAGCGGCGCATGGTCTCCCATGAGTCGGAACTCCGTGAAGATAAGGTAATGCCTCCACGTTTGAGTCGTGCAGTGGTGAATCGCTGCTAACTCCCGTTCCCCTGCATGGTAGTTTTGTTCCGCTGATGAGAACTGCTTGCTCTCGAAGGCGATCGGCTGCAGGCCCTTCCCCAGGTCCTGCATCAGTACCCCAGCCAGTGCCACCGCACTAGCGTCCGTCTGTACGACGAATGGACTGGTGCCATTGTGAGCTGCCTTCTGATCTGGAAGGATCAACGTAGGGGCTGTGGTCAGCGCGTGCTTCAACCGTTCGAATGCTCGCTCCTGCTCTGGGCCCCACTCCCAGGGCACTAAGCTCTTGGTCAGCTTGGTGAGCGGGTGCGCCAGGTCAGAGAATCCTTGGATGTACCGCCTGTAGAACCCAGCTAGTCCCAGGAACTGTCTCACGTGCTTGACCGTCTCCAGCTTGGGCCAATCCCTTACTGCTGCGATCTTGTCCTGCTGGGGTCGGCATCCTTCACGATCAATTACGTGCCCGAGGAACCGTACAGAGCGCTTGAAGCACCGCAGTTTTGATTCCTTCAGCCGGACTTTGTTCTGACGGCAGACCTCCAGCACCTGCTTCAAATGATCGAGGTGTTCAGTTGGATTCTTACTGAAGATCATGATATCGTCCACGAACACCCTTACGAATGGGAGATGTCCTAGGTAGCTCTGCATCATACGCTGCCAGCAAGAAGGACTGTTTGACAACCCCATGGGCATAACCAGCCACTCATAAGCTCCGAACGGCGTGGTCATCGCTGTCTTCTCGATAGCGTCCTCCTCCATGGGCACCTGCCAGAATCCCCACAGAGCGTCCGCGGTGGAGAAGATAGTCGCTCCCTGGAGGTCATCAATGAGGGACTGTACGTCAGGGAGAGGGTAACGGTCCTTCACAGTGATCTCGTTGATCTGGCGATAGTCGATCACCAGTCGCAGCTCCTTGGGGTTGGAGGGCTTGGGCACCATCAGGACTGGACTGCCCCAAGGTGAAGACGAGGGACGGATGTATCCCTTTGCCAAGAGCTCGTCCAGTTGCCCACGAAGTTGTCGTAACTCCTCCATGGACAGCTTGTAGCACCTCTTGTGCCGTGCGCCATCACGGTACTCGGGGTCCACGCGCAGCGGCGATTTGTGGTCGCGGTCCACGACGCCCTTGGGAAGCTCCATGCCCACCACGTCCTGGTACCACTGCTTCAGCTTCACCAGCTCGTCCAGGATCCATTGTGGTACCTCTGCGTCCTCCTCATCCTGCTTAGCCTCCTTGGTCTCGCCTTGGGGTGACGCTGGCTCACCTCATCACCAACCCCTGCGATGAACTGGACCAGCTCGAACAGATGGAACATGATACCCCTCTGCCGTGGGAGCGTCAACGCACGCACAGAAGATGGGTCGTTGGCACTGGTGACAGAGCTAATGGCGATTCAGACAGAAGCAACCCGTGTGCCCAGAATCCTTGTACTTTTCAGCGGCACTAGTTCGGTGGAAAGAGAGTTCCTAAATTGCTTCCCCGCCGCTTCAGTGGTGACCCTCGACTCCGAGCACATCTGGCATCCCACTCATGTGCAGGACATCTTACAGTGGGACTACAAGCAATACCCGCCTGGATTCTTCGATGTCGTTTGGGCAAGCCCCCCTTGTAGACAGTACAGTCAAGCGCGCACCACTGGAGGACCCCCTGATCTTCCTCAAGCTGACAAAATCGTGCGACGAACATTGCAGATCATCGACTACCTGGAGCCGAAACACTGGTTCATGGAAAACCCCAGAGGTCGTTTCCCCAACGCGTTGCGGCTTCGCCCCATGATGCGCCAGCTTCCTCCCCCGCTGGTGTGTACCTACTGCATGTACGGCATGCAGTACATGAAGCCCACTTGCATATGGACGAACTCAGCACCACCCACGCCTTTGTTACGCTGCACTGCTTCGACACTATGTGCGTGTAGATGGGCGACTGGCGGTCATCCGGAAACTGCTCAGCTGGGACCTCATCCGCAGCAGACTGGAGCGGGTTAATCCGCGAGCGTATATCCTGTACCAGCGCCCCTGCTGCGACAACTTTTCCGACATCTACGCCTCCGCAAGACTGAAGACCCGCTTTAGATTCCAAGTGGCACCCTTCTTTATGAAAGTGGTGCCCTGGTAGCGGTAGGCAAATTGTGCTCGAAGAGGAACCAGAGAACCTAAGAACTGGAGCCAAGAAGGAACCAGAAAACCTAAGAACTGGAACTTAGATGGGTACCTTAGCGGAGTGATCCCAGGAGGTAGACCACTCCTAAGGGGGGGAGAGTTGTGCCCGGAGGCACAGCGTGAGCCGATATGCCTATGCGTCCGTATGTGTGTCATCGGGGGTAATCTGGGATTGGCACGATGGCAGTGAAATTGGGCTTGAAATCACGATGAGAATGAATACCAGATGTCCGGGGTATGACACTATGACACTATGACACTATGACACTATAGTAGTATGATAGTACTGTGGGGTGGTCATCGTGGCACTTAGTCAGATCCTCGGGGAATGACCAGATTCGCATCGGGATCGGAAAGACAATGAAATCGAATATCAGATGTCGGGGGTATGACAGTATGACAGTATTGCACTATGACACTATGACAGTATGACAGTACAGTAGTATGACAGTACTGTATGGCAGTCATCGTGTCAGTCCGTCGACGTAACATCTGAATCGAGAATGACGAATCGGAATTAGAAATGAGATCGGATCGGGAATTGAACGTTGAGCCGTGGTGTGACATCGGGTGCCGGGTGGTTGACCCTGCAGCCCGAGTGACGAGTGAATAAGTAGAGCACTTGAGAAGTGTTTAGCCTTCAGAACTCGGAACCGAACTATCGTTTGCACCTCAATCTGGCCCTGATCCAGTATATTATAAAAACCGAATTGTGTACCTTTGCACGTTTCAATCAAAAACATCATTCCGAGTATCCGTCGTAGTGCCCCTGGCACAGCTCGCGCTGTGGCCGTGACCGTGCGCCTTGCTCAGGGGAGCACTCGTGCCGTGGCCGCGGCCGCGCGCCTCACTAGGGGCAGCGCCAGCGTCGCAGCCGTACGCGCCGTGCGCTCTGCGCTCGTCCAATCCGAGGTATCTCCCCCCCCTGATACCATTCTGTAGGAGGCTACACTCCTGCTTCTCCTCTTCTTTACACTTTCGGGCTTAACTATTTCTAACTATTAAACGACCGTACGAGGTATGATTTCGATACTACGGCGGTCAACTATCCGGAATAGGATTTCGCTATTCACTTCAAGTTATGCTTTCAATACAAATATACAGCGGTTACGGTTTCGTACTTTTTGTGTTACTCTTATCTCAGTTCAGTTCTCATCTCCGAAGCTGGCTGCCATAGAGTTCTTAAGCATCATGAAACTCAACTCGGAACTCAACTGTACTAAGTACTCCGTACAGCGATCTAGGCACCTCACACCAACATCATTCAGATCGGTCCTACGGTACTCCGTACTGAGTACTTTTATAGTTGTAGTTGCTTTTTGTACTTAGCCGTTTTCTTAGCCCTTTTACTTGCGTCTCTGGCCCTTGTGCTTGCCTCCTAGCACAGGGGGGGGAGAGTTGTGCTAGAGGGCACGACGTAGCCGAGACCCCCTCACGATAAGGGGTGTCTGAATGCCTGAAATTGATATCAAGGGACTATTGGGAGAAATAGTAAGGGAATGTGACATTCATCTGAGCGAACAGTTAGGGGAAATAATATGTGAGCTCAGGGTGGTGAATAAAGAGAGATCACTGAGTTGGTCTCTCGGACTTGGACAACAGAAAATAATAACTCTTGCTGTCTGGGTTTATGTGAATAGAAAGATATTCTGAAAGTATATAAGATCCGATCATATTGCATACTGGATAATATATAACTCCTGGGAATACCCCTGGGACATGGTCGGATTGTGTGAAACGCATGGAAAATTAGGCGCACTTGCATTGCCCTTGAGGTGTGGAAGTCTAGGATTGGCTTTCGCCAACCTAGCGTTGGTCTCAAATCCAACAACACCATTATCGAGTCGTATTCTAGTTAATAGATAACATCAAACTGGTCGAAACGTTTAAAGGTCATCAAAGAATAAGAAGTGTCTACCCTGACAACATACGGTATGCACATGACCATCTCCTTCACTGTAGACTGTACTAGTAAGAAGCCCTGCATACTACACGACAATGTTTGTTTCACGATTTGATGCCCCCTGGACCTGCAATATGTACTTCAATGTAATACGGTTCAATATATGTACATAACGGTTAATTGCAACTTTAACATTGAACTTGATGCCTGCGCAGCTGCAGGGTATAGGGATCACATGGAAGTGTGCACACTACAAATACATAGTAAGCATCAAAGCTACACCCAGTTTCGATATCCGTCGAGATGTTAATCGAGCGCGCCATTATTCACCTTACAATACAGTCGACATGTCATTTCCATAACGAATCAGGTCAAGGGTCAAACGATTGTCTCGGGAGATCTATGCTGAATCAATCCACCTGTGCAACAAAGATAGTCGCGTTCAGGCATCAACGGTCACAACTTTATTGATTATACTCTCAGAGCTGCGCAAATTACGAGGAGGAATAGGAATGTTCAACGAGGGTTGCTGTCCTTTACGTTGCACAAATCATGCACAACAAATGAAATTCATAGAGTGTTTGAAGTGATCCCTACATCCATCTCCTCTAAGGGGCATGGAGAGACTCCAGTCCTCGGCACTATCATAGCATTGTGAAATGAGCCTTGAGTTGCCTGCGCGTGAGAGCAACGCCAGAAACTGTCAGACGCAGGCCACCACTGGGTGCATACACACTCATCTGCAAGGTCAGCGAAATTCATGCTGAATGACGCAAGAAACACCGTGCAAAAGCCTTACAAGACCCGTTTGTAATCAGGTATGGCATCACCATTCTCAATGCCATCTCTTGATTATGCCTGAAACATCAGAACATCGGACCGGCCAGTACATGCGCCATTTTGACAAACCCTCGATCCCTGTGGCTCACTCCACACCCTACATTCTCTGAAGCCTGTAGGGTCCTACTACCAAGTAAGGGCACGATATCCTCTAGGATGCCCCCATGAACTCCCGCTTCTTTCACAGCAGAGGCCACCAACTGCAGGCCCCCTTTCATCTCTCCGTGGCCCCTCGCAGCACCTGATGAGTTCAAGGGAGTCAGAGTGCTCGGGGAAGGCTGTGAGGGCCTTGTTGGCGAGCTCGAAGCTCTCCTGGAAGTCCCCGAGTTTGAAGGCGAGCAGCGCGCCGTTGAAGAAAGGCTCAAACATGTGCGCTGCCACTCTCGCCGCCGTCTGGAAATTTGACCGTGCCTGTAGCACTCCCCACATCCACACCCATCTTGGATTTCTCACCGCATAATCCACTCGTGCGTTGTATTATCAGAACCCCTCGCCCTGGCGATGTGAGGCAAATCCAGATGTGCGCCAAGCCTTCACGGATGACAGGAATGAGGAGGCTCAATCAAATACAGGGGAGAGATTCCCCCGTTTCGCTATGCATGCATCGAGATCACTTAGGAACTCCCGGGCGGCGGGCCAGATGAGCTACACATGCACCCAGAGAACCGAAGGCGTTGCGGGAATGTATGGAAGTGGGATGTAATGGGGGGGTGGATGCCTGGTCCACGTTGCCCTTGCGCAGCTCAAGGACGCCGAGGTTGTTGAAGGACTCCGCGTGCTGACTGTCCACCGACACCGCAATCTTGAAGGACTGATACGCCAGGCCAAGGTCACCGATGCCGATGGCGATTTGGCCGATGTTGTACCAGATGTCCGCCATGTTGTCGTCGTTGGACATGGCGAGGGCCCGCTCGAAGCAGTTGAGCGTCATGTCATATTGACTCGCGTAGAAGCAGCACAGCCCGAGGTTGTTCCAGAGCTCCGCGTTGTTCACTCCCATCTGCAGCAATCGCCGGTAGAAGCGCAGCGCAATCTCAGGCTGGTCCGTGTAGAAGTGGTGCGACGCCAGGCAGGCGATGGCCTCCACGTTAGAGCTGTCGAAGTGCAACACCTGCTTTCCTCCGTCCCCATATCCATCCCAGCGAGTGGTCGCTCAGTCCCCAGTTGCAGCGCGGTGCGTTGAGGAGAGGATGCGGCGCACGCGCTGTAGCATGTCCAGTGCGTCACACGGCAAGACACCCCCGCGGCGCAGTTTGAGCTTCTCATGTTTTCACTCCTCCTCACAAGCTGACGAGAGCCCAAATGCAAGGTGGGCAACTTCGACTTCCCCGCGGCCGTTCACGGAGGCTTCACTCAGTGAAAGAGCGCCAAAGAGGGTGAACGTCCACTGAGAAGGGGTGGGGAGACTGAAGATGGAGGGCTACAAGGGGATGAGGGAGTGTCTAGGTTAGAAGGCAGCTTAATACAGAACACGCAAAAGGAGGGGCGGGGTCATCCATGCTGCTTGGACGGCAAATGGCAAAGACGCGTCACTGACTGAGTCAAGGGTTTGGGGGTGGTGAGGATGGGAAAGAACGAGGACAGCGCAGGGTTCGGGGGAGACATACCGCAAGGTGGGGAAGGGGAAAGGGAAGGGTGTGACAAATCGTGAATGGATCAGAGCTGAAAGCGGGGCGCACCTTCTTATAAAACTGCACGGCTTGCCCTACGTCGTTCAGGGCGTCATGGATACGCGCAATACCCAGAATCAGAGACACGTCCCCGGGGTGCTTCTCGGAAGCCTGTGGCGCAAGCAGCGCACTTTAGGAGCGGGCGCAAGGCTCCGTGAAGATTCGGCCAGTCACTGCAGGCCACCTCGGCACGCACAGAATCAGAATGAGCGCAGTTCTACAAGCAGTGCCGGTCTGTCGTCAGACATGGTTCCCCCGAGATGGCGGGAAGAGCGGCGGGCGGTGACGAGTCTTCCCGGCGGAGATGGCAGTCGGCGACAGCTGTGTGGCGCCCCCTGTTCCAGCTTGAACGGGAAGCGTGCGGCAAGAGGCCTGAGGGTCGATACCTTTTCGTAGAACTCAAGTGCCGCATTGGGCTGATCAAGCCGCACATACACCTGCAAGCTTCCCATCGCTCGTCAGGCAAAACCACAGGTGGCTGGGCGAGGGCCAACGCAGGGCTCCGACGTGGCAAAACCACAGGTGGCTGGGCGAGGGCCAACGCAGGGCTCTGACGTGGCAAAACCACAGCTGGCTGGGCGAGGGCCCGCGCAGGGCACTGACGTGGCAAAACCACAGCTGGCTGGGCGAGGGCCAACGCAGGGCTCTGAGTGTGGATAATTGAGAAATTTATTTCGCAATTATGCTGGAAGTACGGGGGAGGGAATTTCTGACCCTGAAAAATTGAGCCCGAGGCCAACCGAGGGCCCGACGAATTTTCCTGAGAATTTTGTGGTTTTTGCTCACTGGGGGATTTTCCTTGGGACGGAGTTCCGATGAATCCGGCAGTACGACTTTCCTGAGTTTTGATTGGTCGCGTCGCGACAACCTGAACCGTGGTGGGTGAGACAGAGTCTCAAAAGTCTGACGGCATGGAATGCCTGCCTCATGACTGGTCACCGTGACGTCACGGAAGTTGAAGAGGTTGGGGAGATGGAAAGACATTTTGACATCGGACACATCACAGAGTGATGTGGAGCGACACTTGAAACGACGGGAGGTGCAAGGCATCGAACGGCCTGCACACTCCATCACCTGAGTTTGTGAATGTGAAAGGTCTTTCGGAAAGCTTTGAAAGCTTTGCGAAACACAAACTTCATCATTCTGCGAGTACTTTCGGGCTCCAAGTTTACCAACTAAAAAAGTTAAAAATTTTAAACAAGTTCTCGTGGAATATTTTAAACTATACGCAGCAATGGCAGCAGCGAATGTAGCAACGAACGTGGGATCGGAGGAGTGCGATTCCATGTTTACGGACCTGCGTGCGGTAACGCGGATGCTGGCGATGGCGAACAGTGTGGACAAGAAGTGTGACACCGTGGCACCAGCTTTGGATCGGTGTATTCGTTTCTTTGATGCAGCGGAGCTTGAGAGCGCGGTGGAGGTTCTGAACTTCGGGCTGGCGTCCGGCGTTTTTACGCCCGCGGTGCAGGACGGGCGAGGTAAGGTGACGGAGAAGGCGATCTTGAAACCTCCGGCGAGGGACAGACCGGCTTTCGTAGTAGCGCTGGTGGAGGCAGCAGAACAATGCGTCGAGGTGCTGGTTACGCGACTGAAGTTCAAGCTCCCGGAGGTGCCGCAGCAGTCGGCGTCAGAGAACCGTACCAGCGACAAACCGGCGCGGGAGGACGACGATGATAACGAGGAGAATGAGGAAGAGGCACCAGGCGAGGAGTTTTCTGCCGAGACGGAGGAAGAAACGGTTGCGCCAAAACTGAAAAATAAAAAAGGTAAATTTGCAGCAGGTGTTGCGCCGGATGGGCTGGCAAAGGACGCGGAGCTCAAACGCAGGATGGACGCGTACTTGGCGTCGGTAATTCCGGGGTACGCGCCGGCAGCAGAAAAAGGAGGTCTATCTGTGTTTCGGTTGAGGGAGCGTCCGAGCGCGAAGCTTAGGAAAACTGTAGTTGCGGACCCGGCGACCGGGGAGATGAAGTCAGTTTCGATTTCGCGTCTGACGAAGGATCAGTTCTTAGAGCAGAATATGGAGATGTTGGAGATTCTGGAAACGAAAGAGGAACGCGCGCAGTTCAGGCACAGTTGGACAGAAGTGTATGACTTTGACGCGCAGGTTAGGAGCGATATTGAGGATGGGAGGTTGAATTCGTGGGACCCGATTAGACTGGGACACAGATTTCAATACGAGTACGTACCGGCGCAACGAGAGGCGCAGAGTTTGCTGGAGGAGAGGAACCGGGACAAAGGTCACAAAGGAGCAGAAAAAGGAAAGAAGGACGGGATTTGTGATTTCTTTCAGAAAAAGGAAGGATGTAAGAAAGGAAAGGACTGCGGCTTTATTCACGTTTGCAGGGGCTGCAAGTCGCCCGAGCACGGGCACGCGAGCTGCGTGAAGTGAGGATGAAGACACGGGTAGCCGGGACGACGGCAGCAAGATGATGTGCAACCGGGATGACGAGCACGCGATGTGCGGATGAGCGCAGATGTGAAAGTAGTTCGATGAAAAGTGCTTTGCAGACTCAGATTGTTTCTTGGACCTTTAGAAAGGTAGTCTGAAGGTTGATTGTATGAGGGAGTAGACAGTAAGTCTGGTTTGGTATTGGTGAAATATCACTTTGCTCTTTGAATTTATAAAAGATTGTTCTATTAACTTGAAAATGTGTTTGTGGACTTGCGATGTTCTTTGATTACTTGCCTAAGTTGATGGTGCAGTTGATGGTGCAGTTGTCCAGGGGAAAGTGCTTGATTGCGGGGTGCAGTGCATATTGTTGTTAGAATTGTGTGTTTCAGAAGTGGGGTGAATTGATGCTTGTTTTGGTGGATGGTGCAGTTGTTTTGAGGGAGAGACTTGATTTGTGGGACGTGCCCTGTGAAGGGGAGGACTTGTGGTAGGATTTCAGAGTGTGAGGGGATGGTTGGAAAGAAGGGCCGGTCAGGCTCGGAGAATGTGGTAGTCAGAGGAAAGGTGTGGAGGCTGGAGCTGCCACTCAGGCTTGCCTGCAGTAAGATTGTAAGATTGTGTATCAAAGTGTGGGAGGAACACAGGGGTCTGCCGGCCTGCCTGTGTGGCATTTGGGAGCAGAAGCACCAGCCGGTTGGGTAAAGGAACTTGCAGGTCGGCATGAGCCCCTGCAATTTGGGCTGACTCTTCAGTTCCCCAGATTCCAGCTGGGAAGCACCTACCACCTCCCTGGAAGTACTCAAAAGTTTGTTGTTGAAATTGGTGCTTGTAAGCACCGCCACTGTCACAGAAATCTCTCCTCCCCGGGAAGTACTTGTGTGGATAATTGAGAAATTTATTTCGCAATTATGCTGGAAGTACGGGGGAGGGAATTTCTGACCCTGAAAAATTGAGCCCGAGGCCAACCGAGGGCCCGACGATTTTCCTGAGAATTTTGTGGTTTTTGCCCACTGGGGGATTTTCCTCGGGACGGAGTTCCGATGAATCCGGCAGTACGACTTTCCTGAGTGTTGATTGGTCGCGTTGCGACAACCTGAACCGTGGTGGGTGAGACAGAGTCTCAAAAGTCTGACGGCATGAAATGCCTGCGTCATGACTGGTCACCGTGACGTCATGGAAGTTGAAGAGGTTGGGGAGATGGAAAGACATTTTGACATCGGACACATCACAGAGTGATGTGGAGCGACACTTGAAACGACGGGAGGTGCAAGGCATCGAACGGCCTGCACACTCCATCACCTGAGTTTGTGAATGTGAAAGGTCTTTCGGAAAGCTTTGAAAGCTTTGCGAAACACAAACTTCATCATTCTGCGAGTACTTTCGGGCTCCGAGTTTACCAACTAAAAAATGTTACCCACACCCGCCACTCCCTTGGGTAAAGGAACTTGCAGGTCGGCGTGAGCCCTTGCAGTTGGGCTGACTCTTCAGTTCCCTGGATTCCAGCTGGGAAGCACCAACCACCTCCTTGGAAGAACTCAAAAGTTTGTTGTTGAAAGTGGTGCTTGTAAGCACCGCCACTGTCACAGAAATCTCTCCTCCCCGGGAAGTACTTCGTGGCAAAACCACAGCTGGCTGGGCGAGGGCCCGCGCAGGGCTCTGACGTGGCAAAACCACAGCTGACTGGGCGAGGGCCCGCGCAGGGCTCTGACGTGGCAAAACCACAGCTGACTGGGCGAGGGCCCGCGCAGGGCTCTGACGTGGCAAAACCACAGCTGGCTGGGCGAGGGCTCGCGCAGGGCTCTGACGTGTTGCGGCATGTCCCCCGATCCGCCTTGAAGGCAATTGCTCACGTGGCCTGCGCCCCTCCACAGCGCATCGGCGCAGAAGGCATGCAGTGCAGGGAGTAATCGCGCAGCGCCAGGGCGCCAGCATCGCTCACAAAGTGGTCCAACATCTCCTGGAGGGATGCCTCGATGGGTCCTGGTTTCGAGGCACCGAAATCGATAAAATCTGAGGGACCCCGTTGAGCACTCCTTGCAGGGACCAGGACAAAGGGGTGGCACCTTGCAGAGCTCGAGGGTGCTGATGACGTTGTCCACATTCTTGAGCGAGCTCTTGAACTGCTTCTCCGCATCGCGGAAGAGGCCGAGTTGGTAGTAGCTCTTCCCCAGCCGTGCCTTCCACCACCAATCCTGATACTCCGCCTGCGCCACGTGTGCAATGCGCACCGAGCTCCGAGTGAGGGCTGCCGATGAAAGTTAAGGTGAAAGTCGCATCCACAATTTGACCTACGTCCCTGTGCTGCTTTGCACAAAATACGCACACGACTTCCCCACAGACTCCGGCATAGCACGCTGCGCCACAGCACGGGGTCCACAAGACTGCGCCAAAGTAGGCCCCGGTCAACCAGCAGCTCTGGCAGTGAGCTTGAGCGCGCTGCCAGGAGGGTCGCCGGTGCATGGACCGGAGCACGGGAGCGCATCTGGCCCCTGCAGGCGGCACCCCCAGCTGCCGTGCGCCGTCAGGCATGACAGGCGCTCCAAGCCTGTGACTTCTGCAGCAGGGCGGGCCTATCAACCATGGCCCACGCCCACTGCCCCAGGGAAAGGGAATCCGCGGACGGGGAAGAAGGGGGGGGCAGCGCACCTGCACGGTGGCAAGCGCACAGAGCTCAACGCTCTTCTTTGGGTTGTGATCGTGATACAAGATGTAGTCGCACAGCACGCGGGCCAGCGCCGGGCGTGCAGCATACTTGCGCAGGTCGAGCTTGTCCACATTAATGAAGGGCCCCCCGGGCTCAGACAGCATTGATGCCGTGCCGAGCCGCACAAAGCGCCCAGAGCTCGTCACCGGACGCGAGGTCCCCGGCCGCCCACTCGCAAACGCTCCCTCCACGCCTTGAGACCCGGTACCTGGGCGCCCGCTGTTGGTACCCGGGCGCGCGAACCCGGTCAGTGGCCGCCCACTGCTTGTCACCGGGCGAACTCCCGCATTTGGCTGGCCCTGCACCGTCCCACCACATTCCCCCCTCTTCCCCAACATCAGGCTCGACAACCCCTTACAACCATTCTCTAGCCCTAAACGCAAAAAAGCAGACGTAACATATCATATCATTACCCCGGCATTAGTGAGTCACACGCCCACCCGCCTGGGTCAGTCCATGAATTCCTCACGCCCTCCTCAGGTCAGTCCATGAATCAATCTGGTTGCGCATGCTTGGGTGTGTAGCTTGAGTCACTCAGCCCCGATTTGAGCCAGTCAATAAGTCACTAACCTCCCCCTTTTTGGGTCAGTGGAGGAGTCACTGATCACCCTGCATACTTCAGTCGCTGAGTCCGTCATCCCACCATTTGGGTGCGTCAAACAGTGCCTCCATCATCACCCCACTTGGATCGGTCTATGAGTCACTCACCCCCCACGCCTTGGCCACTCGACCGGTCACACTTCGAGTGCGCTTAAGAGATGTGCTGACTTGCTTAAGCTCCGTCAACTTTCCGGGTCTCTGGAGCCGAACACGATTCAGGTAGACGGGGCAACCGACCAGCTCGAGCATTCGCAGTGCGCCTCTAGCAGCTCTGTGAGTGCGCTGTGACATTGCGGCGTGTGGGTACAGGAATGAGCGCTTCTCCATGCCCGGATCTGTGCAAGAACTTTCAGGGGGGTCCCGCCTACCGCTGACTGGGTGAGGGGCCGCGACAAGGATGTTCCTGGGCGCGGCATCTGACTGATCGCATTGTCGTCTAGAAGGACCTCGGCTACACCCTGCCAAGCACGTACAACACCGTTTCCCTTGCCAACTTCGCCAGCAACACTAGACAAGCATTCGAGCTGACGTAAATACAAACGCCACGTGGATGCTCGCTCAGTCTCCCCACAAATACAAACGCCACGTGGCTGCTCACTCAGCCTCCCCACAAGCAGGCAGGCCGCCTGGCTGCTCACTCAGTCTCCCCACAAATACAAACGCCACGTGGCTGCTCACTCAGCCTCCCCACAAGCAGGCAGGCCGCCTGGCTGCTCACTCAAGCCTCCCCACAAATACAAACGCCACGTGGCTGCTCACTCAGTCTCCCCACAAATAAGAACGCCACGTGGCTGCTCACTCAGTCTCCCCACAAATACAAAGTCTCCACCGACAAGCATACAGGTCCTTTGCTTCCCACTATCACCCGGACACGCACACCTGCCACGTGCTTCTCGCTCAGCCTCGCCGCAAGCCGACAGGCGAGGTACGAGCTCCGAACCAGCTTGCAGTGCAACCATTCTTTCCGAGAGAAAACCTACACGCTTCCAGTGCCCCGAAGTGCCCTGAGGGTACAAGATAACAGCTTCCTCTCCGCAGAGGCGAACACGGCACTTGCGCCCCCGCAGAGTCGCAAGTCCGCTTCCTCTCGCGAGGAGCACGAAGTTGCGCCCCCGCAGAGTCGCAAGTCCGCTTCCTCTCGCGAGGATCACGAAGTTGCGCCCCCGCAGAGTCGCAAGTCCGCTTCCTCTCGCGAGGAGCACGAAGTTGCGCCCCCGCTGAGTCGCAAGTCCGCTTCCTCTCGCGAGGAACACGAAGTTGCGCCCCCGCTGAGTCGCAAGTCCGCTTCCTCTCGCGAGGAGCACGAAGTTGCGCCCCCGCAGAGTCGCAAGTCCGCTT
>LGRX02027897.1:0-59823 GCA_001247695.2 Cymbomonas tetramitiformis | reverse complement strand
CTCAGGGTGTGACCCGCTGAAGGTGCCCGGATGCGTCTCAGGGTGTGACCCGCTGAGAGTGCCCGACCGTATGGAAAGCCACACCTAATGTTGTGGCAGCTCAAGTTGAAGTCGATGCACTCACCTGTCCGACGCAGATGCCGCCGACAGCACTAGCGAGGATGGGGATCAAAGCAGTGCTGGACCAGCTGGAGAAGAGCACTGCCGGGCCGCCCTGCAGCCACACCCCCGAGCCTCAGCCAGCCACTGCAGCCGCACCCCCGAGCCTCAGCCAGCCACTGCAGCCGCACCCCCGAGCCTCAGCCAGCCACTGCAGCCACTGCGCCACGCCAGCGTCAAGCCCACTCATCGGTCCTGGATACACCTCTGGCGAAGGGGCCAAGGTGGCAGTGTCTAACAAGCATACTTCGCCATCCGTCACATGCACAAAGCGCCAGCCGGCGCAAGGGCGGGGCAGGGCGGAGCTGATATGTGCATGCAGCGCTCTGAAAGCACCGGTTGCCGCGCGCGCGAAGGAAACACCGGGTGTCACAAGGCCAGTGCGCAGGTGCCAACTGTCATGCGATTACTATCAGGCGGCTTACTAGGAAGGGATAACGTTGACCAGTCAAGTATGTTATCATCGCAACCAAAACTTGCCCAGACTGACCGAATTCAGATGGGGAAAGCGGGCCCAGCCGCAGTGCCATCGGTCAGGGATGCCCTTCTTGGGCTGGAAGGACAATACGGAGTGCCCACCAATGAAACGTCACGGTTGGACGGATCCTTCAGCAGCGTGGCCAGAAGGAGAACCACACTGGTGGTACTCATTGTGAAGTTCAGCTCGTCTGGAGACATGCTCTCACCCTGCCATACCCACCAGGTCGGTGCCCCTCAGCAACAATAACTGCGGAGCGATGCACAAACAAGGCAGTTGTCACAACTTAAATACGCAAATGTCACCAGTTGCAACTATAGCAGGCACCGTGGCGTACAGCTCGCAGGATATGTGTTACATAACCCTGGGGGAAAGCACGTGGCGTCACCTGAAGGATCTGCTGACAAAGAGTCCCCGCAATGCCCTGCATGCCAGGAGCCCAACTGGGTCATAAGTCCAAGCAGGTGCGCTCATCAGAAAATCCTGGGAGGGGATCCCTCCAGGTGGAGGCTCAGTGCGTGGTGCTGGCATCAGCTCATGCTGAAGCCGGATGGCTGACGGTTTGCCCAAGTCCCAACAAGCCCCGGCATGCTCACACCAACGTCGAGGTGGAAAGCGACTTGAGAAAGGCATGGCAGACGAAATCGCGCCCGTAGCGCCCTACAGCAGGAAGAGTCGGGATTGAAGCCAGAGAGGCTTGAAGTGAAGAATGTCGCAGATTTGAACAGTGGTTTCGGAGCTCAAGAGAGCAGCGCGAGATTTGGAGAGAAGGCGGCACTTCAAGTAGAACTAAAGCAGCATCGAAGCCACTCGGTGCGAATGCCGAGCGTTGCTGCAGTTCGAAGGGAGGTGCAACATTCACCGCACGGGACTACCCTGTTGGTAGAAGAGGCGCACAAGTGGAGGCCAAGCAAACGGGGCGACCCTGCTGACAGGAGCTGGGCAAAGGGAGACCAGAGAGTGGAATGGTCACGAACGGGACGCCGACATACCGACGCAGCGGATGAAAAGAGTGACGCGATGACGCCCGTCTGATATGCGGCTGGGTCCCGGTTGCCCAATCCTGCTCCGTGATTCGTGGGGGATCCCTGCAAAAGGAACGCTGAGGCGACGAGCATACCGATCGCGATCACCTGCGCCACGCCCATGACCCGTGCCCCGAGCTTCTCCGAGACGTGGCGGTGGCCCGAAGCGCGCGCATCCCCAGCACCAGCGAGGATAAGGATGCGCACAAGGCGGATGGGTGTGACGTGGTGGTTGCATGCAGCAAAACCTCCAAAAAGTGCTCCGGGGGGGGGAGGCCCTGGGCTGGGCCGGAGGGATTCTCGGGCACCAGGGAGGAGGGGTGCCGCCGCAATACGAACTGCCACACTGCGAATGCCTTCAGCCAGAGCAGGCGGGATGCAGGCTGCATAGTATAGCATCAATCTGGCTGGGAGCGGCAAAGGGCGGAATCCTAACCCCTGCAAAGGGGCTACAAGTCCCTGCTGCATCGAAAAGCAATCCTACTTCACACCGAGATACCTCCCACCCGAGCGGACTGCAGCTCACGTGTTGCCCCCACTCCGCGCGAACACGGCCCCGTGAGTGTGGCGAGCTGCGCCAATAGGCTCTTGTGGGGGGCGAGTGTAAACGCACAGCCTGGGAACGTAACACACTCTTGAGGGCATACCAGCGTGCCTGAGCCAGGCATCTGTGTGAGCGAAGGTGGTTGCGGTGTGCAGTTTGGAGGGGGCGCCACGCACCTGCTCCTTGGACTGCCTCCTGCCGTGAAGTTTGGAGGGGGCGCCACGCACCTGCTCCTTGGACTGCCTCCTGCCGTGCAGTTTGGAGGGGGCGCCACGCACCTGCTCCTTGGACTGCCTCCTGCCGTGCACAGTTTGAGGGGGCGCCACGCACCTGCTCCTTGGACTGCCTCCTGCCGTGCAGTTTGGAGGGGGCGCCACGCACCTGCTCCTTGGACTGCCTCCTGCCGTGCATTAGTTTGGAGGGGGCGCCACGCACCTGCTCCTTGGACTGCCTCCTGCCGTGCATCAGATAGAGGCACAGCGCGGTGGACACCAGCTTTATCTGCGGAGCGTTCGGCCGCCACACTCAAGACCCAAAAAATGCTGCGCGCGTCGTCGGCCGCGCGGTCGGCAGCCCTGATGATGCTTCGGAAGAATGCGGTGCACGCTGTGAGGCAACGAGGGTAGGCGATGTCTCCGGTGGCAAAGCAGCAGAGGGGGCACGAAGGGCTTGGGAGCTGAAGAGGGGAAGCTGTCCCAGACAGCCGCAGCCGCACCAGCAGACCGGAGATTCTCCAACGATGTGGTTTTCACCGATTCGAGACGGATTGATTCCAGAATGGTCTGGCATCCAGGCGGGCATAATGGTTGCACTCGCGAGGCGGCTGCTGCTATCGGAGAGGGTCTCTGCCGAGCAGGACAACACAAGGCTGACGTGGCCTTCCGTCGTGCGAGTTAAGAGGCGTACAGTCGGACCTGATTGAGACAGTTAAAAGTGACCGAGTCGAGGGTGGAGTACGCTATCTGAGAACTCCAGTTCTGAAAGGCGTAGATGGCGGCCGGCAAGGACGCGCGCAAGATGCGCTGCGGGCCCGCAAGAGGTCCCCGGGGCTCAGCCCTCTCGCCATCGTCAATAGCGGCGCGATCGCCCGAGAGGTGGACCGGTTTTTTAACAAACTTTGCTGGATGCTGGTTTTCTAGTGACTCAGCTGCCTGGCAGCGGTGCTGGGGCGGGGAGCGGGTTCCCACCTCGCCCCGCAAGTTGGCCAGGAGTTGGCCCCCCACGGCGAGAGACACGATGCTGTAACAAACCTTAAAAACTTCTCCGGCGAGCACCAAAGCGGCCTGCGTCACCACCCGCATACCTGGCGAAATTTACCCCGCGAAAGTCTCCCCTCGGAGATGCGAGCCCCTCCAACCGTGTTCGGAACCGTTCATAACCGACGGACCGCAGCAAGGCCAGGAACGTCGGAGCCTTGGCCTATCCGGGAGGGCGCACACCTTGTTAGCCCCGGGTGGGTTGAAGGTGGTAGACAGTAACGGCTGCAAACCGTATTGCACCCCGAGCAACAGCATGAAGAAGCATCCTTTGCGCAAGCTTGCAGGCGATTTGGTCGCGGGAGGCGCAGCGCTCCGAGAAGCCATCGGTTTTGTGATGCTTGTCTCCGCCGGGAGACGTTTGCCAAGAGTTGGACAAGTGAGGATGTCTTTGTTTGATTCTGAACCTTGGACACCTCGGACACGGGCCTGGCATCATAGCAGAAAGACTTTCTGCGCTCAAGGTTCGAAAAGGGTACGACCACTGTGAGGGCTCAGGTAGGAGCCAGTGGAATGCTCGCAGTCAGCACTGATTCGAACACAGTTGAAGAGAACACGATTACAGAGAGCACAGGTAAAGGGGATAGTGCGGAAGGCGCGTCGCGCAACTGGAGAATGAGAGAGTCGTGCATACCACTGATGGGAACCTAACGGCTATGACTCCCAACTTACTTAACGTAGAGCCAAGATTCGTTGAGGAGAAGTGCGAGCGTCCCAGGAGAGCGCATTATTGTGACGCTGAGCTTTGATCGGCGAAGCCAGCGGACGCAGGTGCAAGGGAAAATTCAAGCAGACGAAAGTCTCAAATGCAGAATATACACGCGAAATTATCTTATGGTACGTACTTGGTAAAAGCTATCACGGTGCGAGCTTGCCGGTCTGCGGCGGCAGCTTTCCAGAGTTACTAGGTTCCGTGCGCACAGCTTTCCTCACAAGTATAATAGCACCTGACATAAAAGTGAGCGCCTGCAAAGCGTATAAACATCAGATCCAGCCACGATAAAGGTAATGGATATTTGCCAACTTACGCTAAAGGGATCAGGTGCGTCGAAGGTGAGACTGGAGGAATACCAAGATTACGGTAAAAGCTAAGTATTGCGGAGAGTTCGTATCATATAAACGAGATGCATCATAAAGTGTTCGGGTATATATGTCCGCCACATCCATGGTACTGGTAGTCAAATCATTCCACTCATCTTACCGTCACGTTTGCATGTTCCTGCGCTGGCTTTGTTGACGGACTGGAGTTTTCCTGCCCTCCAGCTTCTCCAGGAAGGCTGCAAAATGAATCTGATGTGGCAGGCATATACGCATATTCTTTCCGATTTGGTGCATGGTGGTGTCTGCCCGTTGCGTGCTTGCATCTCGCGTGCCATTCCATTCGGATTGCCGGCAGCCCGGCACAGATCAAGAGAATCGACTTTGTCACCTTCGACTTCGAGGTCCGTGTCCCTCCGCTCGATCGGAACTCAATCTGTTCGACGGTCCGTGCGATCGAAACCGGGGGCGTAGGGAACTCGGGGCTACACCGGACGGCTATAAAACGGTGGTTATCCATTGTTCCGGTGTGGGTTTCAAAACAATCGAATGTAAAGGATTGAGAGGATTAGAGTACAAGTAGGAGGCCTTCAAGAGCATGGTATAGTGAGATGGTTCTTGGTTGGGACATGCTTAGGTATCCTAGTGAACAAGCATGTCTAATTATCGCCTTGCACTTCAAGAATATGTTGTGTAGAGCGTCACCTTTGGCGCGGAGAATTTCGACTGTTCTCCGTGCTCGCCCATTTCGGCTCATCTGTAACTGTCGATAGTGCGCAAAGTGTGCCGACGTCTGTGGGATTTTGGGGCGCTCGGTAATTTTGTGTAAAACGCTTGGCTGCAGTGATGCTTTTGAGCGGATGCCCGTTATCGACAGACGACACCCATTCTGCATGCTTGCTCCCTTCCTCGTTGGGATCCAAGGCACCTAACCTTGGACGACAGTGAGCGGAAAACTGGGCTAATCTGTGTAGGCTGAAGTAGGATAATGCATAGCTCCTCTGGTCAACCTTGGTGGATCCTTGGCGTTATATTGTGCGCCGTTGGCTCAGCATGCTCAACGGGTGGCTTAGTGCTGCAAAAACACTCACACAATACTGGTGAATCTAAGCGGCCGCTATATGTTCGATGGCGGTGGTGGCTGGGGTTCCTGCTGGCGGTTGTGATCGCTGGAATTTTAGAGAGCGCTGCGCTTGTGTTGTCACCGCTTAGTTTGATAGCACCAATGTTCGGGCTTTCAATTGTTGCAAACACTGTCATTTCGACTTTTTGCTTGGGTGAGCAGCAGAATCGGCGTGGACTTTTGGCAACCATAGTGATCGTAGTCGGAACTTCGCTGACCTCTGCGTTTGGATCGCATTCATCCGTCAATCGCACAGCTGATGAGCTTTTTCACGTGTTTGCAACAAGAGTTATCATGCTCTACTTCTTCATAATGCTTGCGATCTGCCTCTTCAGTGAAGCTCTTCTGCGCACTAGCAAACGCGGTCGTCAAAATGTCATATCTAACGTTCACCCTTGGTGGCACGCGCTGCTTTATGCAAATATAGCGGGGTGCGTTGGTGGGAATCAAACTCTGTTTCTCAAGTGCACGATGGATGCAACTATTACGGAGTCAAGCGGAGTGCTGGGGTGGGTCCTCGCGGTGCTGATCCCGTGGGGTGTCTTGACGTTTATTTTTGGCGCCGCACAGCTAGCACTTTTGAACCGAGGGCTCGCTCAGTTTCCGGCAGTGAGCTACTTAGCAACATACAAGGCCCTGCTGACTATATACGGCACTGTCGCCGGAGGTGTCTGTTTCAGTGAATTCAGCGACTTCGACATCATGCAGCGGTTCGCATTCCCCGGCTCTATCGGGTTTGTTATTTTTGGGTTATTCCTTCTTCCTCAGGGAGAAGAGAACTACAATAAACCCCGTGGGAAGTCCACTTTGGGATGCGAGAGTGAGCTTGAGTGCTTCGAGGCAGCGCCTTTCCTTGCAAAGGGTCAACAGTAATGCTCTTTACAAAACTTTTTTTGGACACTTTACGCGTTCGTTGGGGTTCAATTGATATCTCATATCTACGCCACATACATTAGAATTCCTTACACGCCAGAATCAAAATAGAAATTAAGGACCTAGCTCGGCTTCTTCGCCTTACGGCTTAAAAATCTCTGGGGAAAAGACTCTTATGATACAATAGGGAGCTACAAAAAAACACATTTTTGCACACAAGCACGCAGGTGATATCTAGATGCAAAGGTATATTGCCTTCCAATTCAAACCACACGTTCCTTTGTCTCCCTTTCTCAAATCGCAGCACTTTTGTCTTCGCCTAAAACATATGAGAGTGAGAGTGAATGTGTTAGAATAAACTGAAAGCACTAGAACTTGTTGAAAGAGTGTGCTTTGCAAAAGCTTCGATGAGTGTAGAGAGACTCTGCGAAGACACTTTCATTTCCAGTATCTGAGATGCAATAAGGGCACACGCAGTACTGAAAATAGAGTAGCCTGCAAATATTAGAATTCGTGTATTTACCAAAGGATGGTATCGATATCTTGATATTACAATATATCGGAAAGGGAAGGGTTATACGCGCTGGAACTTGAACGTGGTTTCCGTTTCAGTTCGGAAAAATGTTTGAACCAGTGTTACGGTCATATCCGCGTCTCGCATGTCGCATCGTCTTTCGTGTCATCGTGAATTTAATTTACAGGAAATAATAATAAAACATTTACGCTAGTAAAGGGGACAAAGTCCTGAGAGTGCGGTATCCCTGCAAAGCAGGCTAGTGAAAACACCAGGGGCTACTCCCTCTGCTATAGCGCGCCCACAAAGGGGCTCAACCCACTTTTCAGCAGGGTGACATCTAGAGAGAAAGCTAGGTGCAAAGCAAAAAACTCTAGAAGATGGAGAAGCAGCCATGGCCGGGTGAGTGGAGGGGTGGCTGTATCTGGGCGGTGGGGAGGGAAGTCGAAGAATTAAGGGGGTATTTGGAGACGTTGAGGAAGGGGGTCGGGGTGGGCGGGGGAGAGGGGGTGGTGGGGGGAGGGGGAGGGGGGAGGGCCCCTCCCCTAGGGGACAGAGAACCATCTTTTATTGCAAGACTTTTGAAAATTATTGTAGGAGGGTTTGAAGGAAGTCGTTTGATTGTTGCACCGCTTCTGTTTCTGTCATGGTCTCACTGCCCAGGATGTCAACTGTATGCGGGTCAGTGTTCAAGGTGGTGGTGTTTAACAGAAACACGTCTCGCCTATTTTTGGTGTGTTGTCTACAGATTCTTGAAAGTTTTTTAAGGAGAGGTTTAATCTTGCCACGGGGAACACCTATCGTGTTGAGGACAGTACCAAAAAGAGGAGGGAGGTACCCCATGAGTGTAAGTACTTTAGGCCATTTCACGGTGCTTATGAAGGGCTTGGAATTTGCATTGGTGATTGTCGTGTCATGGTGACCACCATAATAATGCTCAGCACCATTCTGATGATAGGGGGGGTCTTGAGTGGGCCATGGGCACAGCGAAGAAGGAAGTACTTTGTCACTTTCGTTCAGAACTTCATTCCAAATATCAGGGCTGACTCCGGTGTATTCTAGCCTCTTCTTCGTGACTCTGGACTTAGGAAGGACATTGAGGAACCATCTGGCAATCTTTTTCTGTGTAGGCCTCCAGTCAAAGGCTGGTTGAGTATCACTGGGTGCACTGTCTATAGCTATGATAACGACATCCGAAAAATCATCCTTATAGCATCCGCCACCTGGGAGAACGTAGGGGTCATCACCCGTCCAATAACCATGTGGGATAAATGGAATAGTGTTATGCGGGAATCTGAAAACAAGTTTAAAACCTTTATCAAACCATCTTTTTTGGTTTTTGGGAGACAGCGGAAGAATCCATGTTCCTGAAAATCCAGGGACGGTGTTGGCCGCTTTATGTCCCATTTCCAAGGTAGTCATAACCGCCGAAGATTTGCCCTTATCCTTCCCATCAAAGGGGGGATTTCCGTAAACGATTCTGCCAATGCCTGTTAACGGGTCCACGTAGGCATCCCAAGCGAGACCATCAAAGCCGATTTTCCCATGATGGCAGAAGGGCCTGAGGGCTTTTTTCATTCTAGTGGTGGGTATGCATTATCTCGAGTAAATTCTAGGGTGGGCATTTAGTGGGTTGGAGAAAAGTTCACAGCCGTTTTTGTCAAGGTTTCTGTCATCCACCAAAATATCTAAGAGGCTTCTTCTTATTGCGTAGCAGTTTTTAGGGTCTCCCGATTCAAACTTACATGCATTGAGTGCTTCATGAATATCGTGCGCCCTATTCGAGTACTCCGCAAGTGAGCATGGGACTGCTTTGTTGGAAAGGCGGTGCCAAGCCAAAAGTTTCCAAAACTCTTTCTTTTGGACATATTGGAGTTCGGGATATTTAATTGTCCCCGCAACATGGTCCATTTCGGGCTTTGCGGTCACGGCAATGGTATTCTTTTTTGAACTTGATGGACGGTACATGCTAGCTTCCGGGAGAGCGTGTAAGTATAATTCCTCATTCATTTCCTGTCTTAGGTCAGCAAGTGGAAAAAGTTTCGATGGCTGTGTTTTGATGTATGTGGTACCTTTTCCAGGGTTTAGTAGTTTAGGCTTTTCTGAGATTTCTTCATCGATGATTTTCCTTAGTTCGCTATCTTGGGTTGCTCTAAGAATATACAAACTATTACTATGTCCTGGGCATTCAAGTTGGATGTGTTCAAAGGTGCATTTTGTATTCTGTTGGCAGTAGGGGCAGTTTTCAGTCCCGCTTTTCCCCAGTTTAAATAAGCGTGCTGGAGAGGCTTGAAGACCCAGGAGTTCTCTACTTCTAGAAGCGGTGAAAGCTTTAGGTGTTATTTTGGAAATATCTTTGGTGGGGGCGGTGTTATTCTCGTTGAGCATTCTCAGGTACTTCCCTTGGGACTGCAGAGTTCTCCAATTATGATAGTGTGAGAGTCGTTGAATTCTTCTGATGTGACTACGGATATCGCCTAAAATAGGGACCTCAAAAAAGAATAATGAAAAGGGTAGTTCCTCGGCAGGGTCGTAGCGGGAGATGTCTAAACAGCCCCCTCTGAATGAGGCTCTTTTAGCAGTACGGTCCACTCTGTCATGGACTTTGTCATTATTGTGACCCCTAATCCATTTAAGGATGATTTTACTGTGGTCTCCTTCACTGTAAAAGCCAAGTTCTTCTAGCAATAGGCGAACAGCCTGCACATCTCTGCGATTAGCTTCACGTAGTTTGTCCCGAGCACTCATGGACCTGCCATCCTTTGTTACCGCAGATATTGCTGCCATGGAGTCAATAGCATGTACCATTGGAGTAATGGATTTGAGGAGTTTCTCTTTTTGTTCTGTGAGTAGAAATCGCAGTCCCGCAATTTCAGCAGATGTGCTACTCGGGTTTTGGATATCTTCCTTGATAAGGAGCCCCGGTGCGGAGAAAGTTCTTGAGGGGGGGATATTCATCTTCCGTACAAGTGGCATCCCGTTGTCAAAGTTTTTTATGGCATATGCTGCCCCACTGCATGCTGTTTTCTTTCCAGCAAATAGAGAACCATCGCTTGCCATATCATAATCTTCCATTTGTTTGCTCTTTTCGGGGTTGGGTGTGGATTCTTCTTCCGAGTCGCTAGGGCAGCTGTATTCACTTTCTTCCTCCGCAGTTTTGTTTTTCATTCTGGCGATAATGGTTTCATATTGTCTGTCTGAGATGTAATCATAGTGTGAGTTGATATCACTGACTGTAGCAAGAACAGAAGAGGGCGGGTCCATATGGTCATTATTTTCGAAAATAGAACCTGCTGGAATTAGGATGCAACCGTCATTGGTGATGCTATATTCAAAGTCGTATTGAAGACTGTTGGTACCTTCGATTCTGACAAAGACATTAGGGTTTATGGCATTGTTACTGTATTCTGTATATTGTATTGACATGGCCTCTAAGTCAATATTGGTAATGTGAATAAGAGAGATGGAATTTCGGTCACCATTTCCTTTCCAATGAAATTCACCCGTGTCGGGGGGTACTATGTTGTCTCTATATTGTTTCTTGACATATCTAGCCTGTGGGTCCAAATCTACAGGGTTTTGAAGCATTTCCTTTTCGATTTCGGTTAGCCATCCAGGGGGTCTACTGCCATTCAGCCTGAAAAAACATTTACTTTCTTGCCAGTTTTTTAACATTCCACCGCAGGGAGTTAGAAAGGAACCTGTGTGCTTGAGGTTGTATTTTTGTATTGCGGAGGTAACATTCCTCGACATGTAGAGTTGTCTGGGAAGGGTGGTGATTAATGTGTTTTCACCCGCTTCATTTTCAGGGTAATTTTTAGAGTCGATAGCGTATCCAAGTTTTGCCATAATGTGACCTGTACGCCTAAACCAGTTAAAGCGTTTGTCTTTAGTGTGACTGTAGGTTGCATAGTGTGATAAGGGGAAACCCGAGATGGCATTTTTACCCATTTCGTTGTTCATGTTTTGAATTATTATTTTAAGCCATAGATTGCTGTTTCTACGGTATAGTGAGATGAGGTGGGGATCAGTGATACGGTCCGTGTGGTTGTGTTGCCAATATTCGTGTTCATCCGCAGAACACAGGGTGTTCATAGTTTCGGTAATACACGACGCGGTTACAACATCAAAGACACTATCAATACCGTACCCGCCTTGGCAGACTGCTGTCCAGATTATTTGGTGATTGGTGTCAACTGGGCAGCCCAAATATTTAATTATAAACGAAGCTATCATTTTGTCTAATTCAATTGCGACATTCTTTGAGGAGTTGGCAATTGCTGAGGTAACTTTAAGGGGGTATGCCATCCTCGGAACTACAACCGCATTTATAACATATCTTAGCTGGTGTAGAGTCATGTGTTGCAGTTGGATGGATATTAGGGTAGATTTAAGTCTGTCGATAAGGATTTCCGCCTGTTTGTCCCATTCCCCATTTAGTGCAAACCATACTCCGAGATATCTGTTTACATCTTTGCTATTGGAGAAATCGAGGAATTCTGGTGACTCAGGGGGTATCCATTTCGAATCAATGGAAGGACTTGAGTCATTTGTATTGGGCTCCAGATGACCCCCTGAGATGAGTAAATCATCGGACAGGTCATATCGCGTTACTGTTTTGCCCTGAGGTTTGATGCGCTTTCTGTAAGAGTATTTGGATTTCTTAACATTGATGGGAATACCAATGAAGCTCATAAATTCATTAACTATACCTAGCATGTCTTGAACTTCGTCTTTAGTTTTCCCCACGAGAATGATGTCATCACAAAAGAACCGTGCAAAGATATTTAAGGTGGTGTCCTTTTCTAATAGGTTTTGGGAGGGAGGAATAACATTGTTTCCTGGTTTGTCTGGTCTATGGCGTTCCGAGTTCAGTTCATATCCATATGTGGTTCCTGTCGGGTTTACACCGTTTGCTCTTTTTGCTAACCAAATTGCCAGAATGTCCATAATGGCTACAAACCTTAGTGGGCTCAAAACTTCTCCCTGAGGAACTCCACATTCTAGGGACCATTCATCCGTGAGGCCTTCTTCAGTGAGTACCATTCTAGAGGCATCATTGGTAATGTCTGAGATGATGTTGATTATTTGTGATGGGAGTCCCAACTTTCTGAGCGCTAAATTGCTCATCCAGAATTCAGCTCTGTCAAATGCTTGTCTTAGGTCCAGGTAAACTACGTGGAGGTCTTTGTCGTATCTATTGGCATCCGAAATTACTTCATTCAGGATTTGGAGTGAGTCATCTATGTTTTTATTCGGAAGAAAGGCATCTTGAATGGGAAAGAGAATGGGGTGGGTGTTAAGTATTGTTTTGAGACGGTTAGCAATTATTGTATTAAATAGTTTAAGACCCGTTTCCAACATTGTGAGGGGTCTAGAATTATCTATTGTACATGGTGCAGAGGGATTTTTAGGGATTGGAAGGATGACTCCAGATTTTGCACTCTTTGGAAATTTCCCAGTTATAAGAATGTGGTTAAAAAGTGAGACAGTAACCTCTTGAAAATTCTCTGGGCCCTTGATCCACTGCGAGTATCTCATCCCTGAGGGTCCTGGTGCTGTAGAGATACCGCAGTCCGAATATGCTTGTTTGAGTTCTTTGTGCGTGATTTCTGTCAATAGTCTCACGGCAGCCGTATCGGGAATTTTAGGGCTATCCTTGAGAATGTCAGTAAGCCACTGAGGGAGTTCATCTGGCTCATTCGGGTTAGTAGAAAATAATTTTTTATTTTTGTATTCATCTAGTGTTGTGTTTAGTCTTTCTGTTTTTGTCTCAGGTATCTTTCCATCACTACCTGGGGTTGCGGCTGCACCTTTTTCAGTAGGTTTCATCTTTCCCATGACTGTGTCTAGAAACCTCGAAAGGTTAGTTGAGAAAAGATGCTGCAGGGCTTCTTTTTCTCGGAGTTTGCGTCTTTCAATGTCTATGTCTCTGCTTTTCTGAAAAGCATTTCTGATTATTACATAATTATCATGCAGTCGTAATCCCCATGTGGCTGCTGCTTCATTGTGTTTGGGTTGGAGCGAGGCAAACGGTAGCGTGCGGGCAGCCTTTTTGGCTTGCTTTGGAATGTTGCTAACATGAGTTCTTGTATCCAAATATTTGATGGTGCGGCGTACTGTGTTTAGCCATTTGTATATATAGTTAGATACTGCTGATGGTTTTTCGGACCTCCCAGTTTTGTTCAGATTCTTGGTGCCAAAGGCGTCACTTGCCGCCTGATGTGCCAATTTGTGCAGGGTATCCCATGTCGCGTCAGGGTGCATTTCCTTGAGGCCAGTGCCGCCGTTTCTAGTTGCTTCCGATCCATTTTCCATTTCGAGTGTGCTATGTAGTCTTTCAGTGTAAGACACCCAGCCTGTAGCGTATTGGAATAAAAGGGTGGTGCAGTCTATTTTTTCCGAATGCATCTCAGATCCGTACAGGTTCCAGAATTTTGCAGGCATATGGGGTTGTAGAAGAATATTCCAGCTGGTCATGTGCTCATCTGTGTTGGATTTCGTGATTTTCTTAACTTCCAGTGAGCTGAATGAAAGGTGTCGTTTGAGATAGGCATTTACATCTTTCTTATTTAGAAGGTGGGGCGAACCTATATGCCAGATGTTATCTTTGTCGTTATGGCCTAAGTTTAGACCACCTTCCGGCATCCCCTTTCCTCTAGAGAGTAAGTGAGCTGCATGCCATGGGCTATTAAGGTGAATCCACCATTCCTTGGGTTTGTTGTGCCATTTTAGACATTGTTCTATGTTGTCTGCCTCTTTATTTTTAGCTATGAGCTTGCTCACTGTTATGGGGCTGCCGTCAGTATTATCCCGTTTAAGATCGAGATCAGTGGTGTCACCCTTGATGGTGCTGATAGCGGTTCTAGCTTTGTTTTTATTGATGCACGCGTGCACAAGTTCATTTGTGCTGTATCCGTTTGCTTCGAGAAGTCCTACAATATCTTTCCTGTTTATTTTCCTTTTTGTATCCTTATTTTTGTTTGTCATTCTAATTGGGTACCCTGGGTACTCATCATGTGTGGTTTCCTTGGCACCATTAAATCTAGGTGTTTGGCAAAGTTGTATCAGTAGAAATCTCCGGTTTGGTGTCGTTTTGAGGGAGCTTAAATTCAGCCCATACTATCCCGTGGTCGGAGATGATATAAGGGTTTTCCTCCGTCCATCCTGTTTTAACTGTCATTTCTGCCATAGTTGTGTTGGCCATGATATGGGTGAGTTTTGCTTTTGAGTTTTTGGATATGACATGTGTGAAAATTTCCGTGTTTGGATTACGGTCCATTATCAGTTCATTAAGAGAACATCTGTCATTGTTGAAATAAGTTAATAGATGCTTATTCTTTTCGACATGCTCTTGATATGACATGTAACTTCCACCTGACACCCGCTGATTTGGGGTAATGGTACAGTTTTTGTCACCTATCTCTACGTAGGCCTTTTTTGGATTATTTCCTGCCTTCCCTGCCCAGTCAGTAAGTGTGTCATATAATTCCACTTGTTCCTCTACTAGTGTAGCATCATTCATATAACCGCTGGCTATGTAGAGCTCAAAACCGTTATTTCCTGAAAATTTGGTCATTACTGCTCTCTTTGCATCTCCATCGATTGTGGTGACCGAGGTGGATAGTGGTAAACTTTTCGGATTCCATAGGATCATGGAACCAATGGAAGCTCTTTCATTTACATGAGACGTGCGAAATTGGATTCCTTTTTGTGTCATTAGGGTTTTAATTAGTGCAAGGTTTTCAGTATTTACCTTGGTTTCTGATATACATATTATATCAGCCCGTCCGTCGATTAAAAGATTGCATATTGTTTCTAATTTGATTAAACTGTCTTTATCTTCTTTGTGGTGTCGGAGGCCTCTCATATTCATACCCATTATAATTAAATTGTTAGAGTGCTGTGCTAGTTGTAGTTTTGTGAGTCGGTCTAATTCTTCTGACTGTTTCATGGCGCTTTTGTGTTTTGTTTTTTGTAGTATGCATCTGCCATCTGCGTCATAAATGTTCTCAATGTCAAAGATTTTGTTTGTGCATTTGGTTTTAAGGATTATTCTCTTTTGTTTATGAGAGTGTTTCCTGCGGTATCCATATGTGTGGGGTTCACAAGAAGGCTTTCCTTTGCCTGAGATGAGGTGGTTATAAGCAGTGTGGGTGGATTTACAGTCTTTGTTTTCAGAATTTGGCTTTGTTGGATGTGCATCAATTTTCGGGAGGTGAGTTCTCAGTGATTGTCGTATGGTCGAAATGGCTTTGTTATTTTCGTGTTTGATTATCCTAGCTTCTCTGCCCGTTTGTGGTAGAATTCTAATATTTAGGTTTTCAAGTTCGTATAGTAGGTCTCTGTTTAATTGTGCTGCTGAGAAGAATTTAGTGTTGTGCAAGATGTGAAAGGCTTTGTGGGCTAGTGTAAAATTGAAAACCCCCATGTTATTCGGATGTACTCCCAGTTTCAAGGTTATGCGGTGCACACTTAGGTCTTGAGGGAGAAGTGTGAAAATGTCTTTCTGGTATTTATTATTAGAGATATCAAACTCACAGTGAATAATCTTTCTTTCTGGAATGATGTGGACTGCAGTTGACCATATGTCATTAGTCACAAGAAGATGAATTTGAATGTTGGTGTTATCCGTGCTCGAGGTGTGGTGAAATTTCCTATGCGATTCGATGGCTTCTGAAACAATTGTTTCATTAGTGGTGTGTGTCTTCCATTTCAGTCTAAAAGTTTCTATCAGAGTTTCTATCTGCTTTTTAGGTGTGGCACCTTTACGTGTGAGGATATGGTGGGAAGGTG
Organism: Cymbomonas tetramitiformis; assembly: GCA_001247695.2. Lineage (NCBI taxonomy): Eukaryota > Viridiplantae > Chlorophyta > Pyramimonadophyceae > Pyramimonadales > Pyramimonadaceae > Cymbomonas > Cymbomonas tetramitiformis. The sequence continues at coordinate 44,017 of LGRX02027897.1, read as the reverse complement.
AGGTCATATTTGGGCCGCTGATTGCGGCGTCGTTTCCAGCGTGCTCCAAGTGTTTGAGCTCCAGTGTGTTGCTGGTATTCTTGGCCAGCAGTCCTATTTCTTTCCTCATTTCTAATCGGTATTTATGTATTTCCTTTTGCATTGTTTTGTCACCATACTCCCCACTACATAAATCAGATTTTAGGTACTCGAAAAATGAGGCCTGGTGCAAACCTCTGTTCCATTGTGTCCATTTGAAGGCGGTTCTTGCTACCCATGTTCCACAGTTATATGTATCTGTTTGAAATGTATCCTTGCTAATGGTAATTGTGGATTCCTTATATTCTGTAATGGTTATGAAAATTTTCAGCCAGGTTTTGAGTGCTACCTCAATCATATTAATGGTTTCTCTTTCGGCTTTATCTCCAAAGGGGTCATATATGTAAGCTTCTATTTTCCCGGAAGATGATAAGCGGATCATTATAAGACGCCAATGTATATTGTCACACACGCCTATTTGTGTGTGGCCATATTTCTTGAGTCTGCTATTAATAAGTTGTATGAGTTTTTGGTCCTCCCCTGTCATCTTTAGCATCATGTCTGTGAGGTCCATAGGGGCTATGGTACTCGGGTCCCGTATTTTCATTGCATCACCAACATGAGTTGCATTTAATCACCCCTTTTCTGAAAAAAGTGATTCCGTGGCCATTTTAGTTTCATCTACTGCATTATCTTCGGTGCTTGCTCCACCGCTTAACATCTGCTCAGGTTCAGTCATATTATGTTGTTTGGTATCGTTACCCTTCTTGTGGTGGGTTTTATGTTTCATTATTCTTAGAGGTGATTTCATTTTTGATTTCTTAGTATTTTGGGTCCGTGTCCTCTCCCAAAGCCATGCCATTTTGGGGTTTTGAATCATGTATTTCAAGGCGCTCTTGCTTATCCTTTTGCAGGCTTTAGGTCTCTTGTGGGCTAGGTGTATTATGACTCTAGGTCCCGGGAAATATTGTTTAGGGTTCGACTTCATTTTGCTGAGTCCCGCCATTAAATGAAAAAACATGATAGTGGGCCCGTAAGTGGTTGTTTGCAGTTCCGCTCGTGTTTTAATAATATTTTCCTCACATCTCAAGAGGTGTCTCATTATGTAATATGTCATAATTATGCTGCCGCTTATGTCTTTATCTATTTTTATTTCCATTTAAAATATATTTCGGACCGTGCTGGGCTTACTATAAGATACATATCTTGTGTTAAGTTAGCAGCCCGTATTTTGAGGTAAAGCTGCCGTGTTAAGTTAACACATATGTGTGTTAAGTTGACATATTGTTGCCTTAAGTTAACAGGCTGCCGAGTTCGGTTTGAGGACTGTTTTCTTAAGCTATTAGTGGTGTATATTATGCTAACAGACTGTATTGTCACACTACCAAACCGGCATTTATTGGTGGCATAGGAACTAGTTAAGTTCCTAACTTGTTTAGTGACCTCTACGTATCTGTTTGAAAGGTTTAGTCTTCTATGTATCAGTCTGACAGTGCGCACCTTGCTTCCCCCATTCCCGTGGCTTCTAAGCATTATTGCGCTCTCCGTGTTACGCGTTACACCCACTTGTTGCCTCCCCTCAGATACCATATCGTTTATTTGGGCATTCCTCTTTCGCACATGGTTTCGTATATGTCCTCGGGTCCCTTCCCTAAAATTTTTTGGTTCTAGGCTCTTTTTTGCAAAATTTCGATTTTTAGCGAATTGTGCCTCATGCAATTCGCTTCCGGTCCAAGGTTGTCCGTTTTCCTTTATTTTTTCCCCTACTATCCCTTATTGTCATATATAAGCATTGTGTGAAATATTTTCGCCCAATTTTACTCCTACGCACCTCTACCCGTCCCATATTCCCTAGGTATCGACTCGAGAGGTTAGGGTTTCCTATTATTTTGGTGCTTATAGCCGCCTTTCCCCCTAGAATCATGTGTTCGTGCCCCCGGGTCTCTCGTAAAATATTTTTATCATTTCTATTACGGTGTATTGCATTCAGTACTAAGTTGTTTAAACACCAGGCTAAGTTTGCCGCAGCCCGCTTCAGGTTAGCAGCAAGCCGCTTTGGAAAGTATATGAGTTTATTTAAGTTATTAGTTAACCGCTTGTTGCTTTCCGAGCACCGTGTTAGTGATATTAAACTTACCGAGTTATTTGCACATCGTAATAAAGTTACTAGGAGCCATATTGTGCTGTCTACAGGCTGTATTATTAAGTCAGCTAGGCACTTCATTGAGTTATGTGTAAGCCGTCTTAAGTTATCTGCATAACGAGGTAGGGTAGCTTTGGGCCTAGTATAGTTATTTTCAGACTGTTTGAAGTTGTCTGAGCACCGCGTTAAGTTATCAGACTGCCACCTTAAGTTTTCATGTTTCCAGGTAAAGTTGGAACATGAAGTGCTACGGTTATCTGTTAGTTGTATTGTGATATTGAGCCCCAGTTTAGAGACAATATCATTCCCGGGTTTGTCATAACAGGTGAGGGGGGAAATTTGAAAGAGCATATGTGTGAAGTTTACTAATCTGAAAAGGGAGCTAGAAAAGCAGTGCTGATAAAATAAGTTGTAAACACAGGACAGACAGCACAGGCAAGCACACTTGGCATAATTATCATATGATCTGCTCTTACTTAGAGAAGAGAATTGGAAGGGAAGCAAGTGTGAGGAAGGTGAATCCTTTCTGAGTATTATATTGTGCTCTATTGAGTCACACACCGTGAGATGCTGTACAAATCTTAAAGTGCAGGTAAGAATTGAGAGCCTGGGGCAAAGGAGGTCAGGAAATTCAAATGTCAAAGTCCATATCTTGCAGAGCAGTGAACCTGTTTTGCAATTCTGCCCCTTCGGCCTGTGCAATCTCGCTGAGTTGTTCTGCTCTGCCTTTACCAGAGCCCTTCTTGCGGTCCCCGGGACTTGGTGATGGCTTGATTTGTGAGAGAGCTCTCTTTTTCCCTGAAAGGATTTGAACAGTTCTCGATCACGAAGTTGAATTGCAAGTCCGCAGGGCTCAATGGAAAGGTTAATGATGTTTTTGCAATGGAAGAGAGTGAGGGGAGAGAATGTAAAAAACTTTCGATCACGGGGTTCAGTTTCAACACCGCAGAGCTCAATGGAGAAGTTAATGATGTTTTTGCAATGGAGGAGAGTGGAGATTCTTTCACCTTTCTGGCAGGCCGTGCACTTGCAGTTTGAAGGATGCCCTCCGTGCCTCAGAGATGCCAAAGTAGCTGCGGTTTGAGCTGTTGTGTTCTGACCGGAGCCCTCTTCAAATCCTGGTGGGAATGAAGCCTCGTCTGGCACTGCTTTTGCTGCTGCCGCTGCGGTTCGGGGGACTTTCACGTTAGGAGATTTCACACCGTAGATCCTGGCCGGGCAGTTCTTGGTGCTGTAACCGTTAGCAGTTTTACCTTCACACTCACGGCAAATTAGGGCTGAGCACTTTGAGATGAAAGCTGTTCCTAGGCCTGACCAGTGGTATTCCAATGGAAGAGCGTACAGGGCGTGCTGTATGTTTCTTTTGTCAATCTTAGCAGGCTCCGGGTGACGGCCCAGTCCCGTTTTCAGAAGCACAAAGATTTGACGGATCAATCTCGAACGCCGCTTTGCTCCACGCACTCTGCTGTGAATTGTAAACGCCTGTTGGAATGTGACTTCTTTGATGAACTTTGAGAAGGGAGAGGCTCTGATGTGAGTGAGAATGTGAGCCAGTTTTGGTTGCTTGCCCGCCCTGAGAGACTTAAATCCTAACGTGATGCTGGTTAGTTTGCTGCTCTTTGGTGTAATGACAAAGTCTTGAGAGTCTACGACCACGATCGCGTATTCGACTAGTACTCTAGCTTCCTCGATTGAGGCAACTTTCACGTGCAGGAAAGGGGTAGCGCTGTTTGGGTATTTTTTCCCTTCCACACTGAAGATTGCAACTGTTTTTTGAGCTTGCAACAGCACCCCTTTCAGGAGTCTGCTAACTTCTGAGATCTCGCGCTCTGTGAAAGGTCCTGCGGTCAATGCGCCCAGTCTTTTGACTTTGACAGATGCTAGGAAGTCGTCGTTGCTGAGACCACCGTCTTCGTCGTCAGTGTCGTAGTCGTCGTTCTCTTGCAGCTCCTTGTCGAGTTTTTCAAATTCTTCTGCTTCGTCGAAGGCAGAGAGGTCAAATTCGTCACCCTCTTCGTAGTCTTGCATACCCGTTGGTTCCTGTGATGCGCCAAAGAAATGGAGCGCTATTCTAAGCTTGCACTCGTGAGAATGCAATTGTGTGAGCATATAATTTGAGCTTACCTCAGGTGGGGTGCGATCCTCTGCCGGTGAGAGCTGCGGCTCAGGTGGTGGCTCCACTTCAGGTTCAGGTGGCGCTTTCGTGGCAATGTCTTTTAGCTTCTGCCTCTCCAATGACTCCACTAGAAGCGAATGCTCACTCCTCGTGTCGTGCTCGCCTGAAGAGATGTCTCTGAAAATGTTGGCAGCAGCTTCCAGCACACGCGAGTACTGGTCGTAGTCCAGCAGCTGTTCTCCAACGTTCTTCAGGTTCTCGACGGTCAATTCAGAATTCGTGGCGGAAAGGATCTTCTTGGCCACGTCGCTCGCGCCAGCAACAAGCACTACTTGTTCTCCGTCCCTTGTCGCCACGTAGAAGAGGTCACTACAATTCTGTGCGAGATGCGCGTTAGTTACAGTTAGTGAATTCCACACTGGGTTAATTTCAGTTAGGGCTAACTTTCTGGAGTCATAATGGAAGATGAAAAGAAAGAATTTGACAGGATTATTTACCTGCGCATCAGGTTTATTCATAACAATGCTCTTGAAGGTTTGAGTGAGGGGATTATAGGCTTGTACCTTGAAAATTGTGGCTGAGAGAAGTACTCGATTTCGCAATGCCAAGTCTCCAAAGTAAACAGGTACGTTCACTTCTTCGTGTTCGTCCAGGTCCTCTTTTATTACTGCCTTCATAAACTCAGTGTAGATGCAGGAGCCAATTTCAATCCTCGTGAAACCAGAAGTTTCCCATACTTCGAATTGCGTTTTGATCTCAGCGCTGCGGTGTTTGATCTCTTCCAGGGTGGCAGCTTTATCCCAAGCTTGCCCTTGCGCGCTCTCCATATCTGTTTCTGCCTCCATATCTGTTTCAATTTGAGAAATTGGCAAACACACAAGCAAGATCGTTAGAATGTTTCGCGTATAGCGTCGTTTGTGGTGTTTGTTTATTTTCGTTTGTTGTACGATGTCGTTTGAAGTACTAGATGTTTGGTACCTCGCGAGCGCAGAGCAGAGCTCTTTGCTCACTTCACCAGGCTTATTTTTACGTGCCTTTCCCGCAGAGATTAACTCGTTGGGCTCAGGCACGGGTTAGCGAAAGAAGATCATAGCAAAATTTTGCGGAAAGGGCATATGTAAGACAGGGTTTGGGCATATTTAACAGAACAGGAAGGCGCAAATCACGCTGCAAAAAACAGCGCGCTTTTACCTTCGCTTTTATCTTCCTCCAGCTTCGAAAAACCTTCAGAAAATATTATATCATAGTATTATTTTTTAGAAAAACATTTTCAGGTTCGCCTCATAGGGCGAACGCGTTTTTTTTTATTTAACTCTGTTTCTCAAGTGCACGATGGATGCAACTATTACGGAGTCAAGCGGAGTGCTGGGGTGGGTCCTCGCGGTGCTGATCCCGTGGGGTGTCTTGACGTTTATTTTTGGCGCCGCACAGCTAGCACTTTTGAACCGAGGGCTCGCTCAGTTTCCGGCAGTGAGCTACTTAGCAACATACAAGGCCCTGCTGACTATATACGGCACTGTCGCCGGAGGTGTCTGTTTCAGTGAATTCAGCGACTTCGACATCATGCAGCGGTTCGCATTCCCCGGCTCTATCGGGTTTGTTATTTTTGGGTTATTCCTTCTTCCTCAGGGAGAAGAGAACTACAATAAACCCCGTGGGAAGTCCACTTTGGGATGCGAGAGTGAGCTTGAGTGCTTCGAGGCAGCGCCTTTCCTTGCAAAGGGTCAACAGTAATGCTCTTTACAAAACTTTTTTTGGACACTTTACGCGTTCGTTGGGGTTCAATTGATATCTCATATCTACGCCACATACATTAGAATTCCTTACACGCCAGAATCAAAATAGAAATTAAGGACCTAGCTCGGCTTCTTCGCCTTACGGCTTAAAAATCTCTGGGGAAAAGACTCTTATGATACAATAGGGAGCTACAAAAAAACACATTTTTGCACACAAGCACGCAGGTGATATCTAGATGCAAAGGTATATTGCCTTCCAATTCAAACCACACGTTCCTTTGTCTCCCTTTCTCAAATCGCAGCACTTTTGTCTTCGCCTAAAACATATGAGAGTGAGAGTGAATGTGTTAGAATAAACTGAAAGCGCTAGAACTTGTTGAAAGAGTGTGCTTTGCAAAAGCTTCGATGAGTGTAGAGAGACTCTGCGAAGACACTTTCATTTCCAGTATCTGAGATGCAATAAGGGCACACGCAGTACTGAAAATAGAGTAGCCTGCAAATATTAGAATTCGTGTATTTACCAAAGGATGGTATCGATATCTTGATATTACAATATATCGGAAAGGGAAGGGTTATACGCGCTGGAACTTGAACGTGGTTTCCGTTTCAGTTCGGAAAAATGTTTGAACCAGTGTTACGGTCATATCCGCGTCTCGCATGTCGCATCGTCTTTCGTGTCATCGTGAATTTAATTTACAGGATTAAGAAAACAGATTATGCATTGTCTATTTTTCTTCCATCGATATCGCTGCAGATGAACACGAATATTGGCAACACAACCACACTGACCGTATCAATGACCCCTACCTTATCTCACTATATCGTAGAAACAGTAACCTGTGGCTTAAAATAATGATTCAAAACATGAACAACGTACTGGAATATCCCGGTTCAAGATATCAGACAGTCGGTGAACCAATATAGATAAACCTCCATAAGAAATAAACCCTAAGCTAGATATACCCGGAACGGTCACGGAGTCGGAACGGTCTCGAGTCTAGCTACCTGTGACACTCGGTGTGTCACAGCACAGGCTACCTAGGAATCTGTCATAGGGGCCTGCACCGGGACTCCCGGTCAGGGCTGCCTATACAGATTTCAGCACAACGAAATGTGTAATAATGCTATCTCGGGTTTCCCCTTCTCACAATATGCAACCTATAGTCACACAAAAGACAAACGTTTTAACTGGTTCAGGCGTACGGGCCACATTATGGCCAAACTTGGATACGCTATTGATTCTAAAAATTACCCTGAAAATGTAGCTGGTGAAACCGCATTAGTCACCACCCTTCCCAGACCACTCTACATGTCAAGAAATGTGACCTCTGCAATCCAAGAATACACTCTTAAACAGCACACAAGATCTTTTTTGTCCCCCTGCGGTGGAATGCTAAAAAATTGGCGAGAAAGCAAAAGCTTTTTCAGGTTGAAACGGTAATAGACCCCCTTGATGGCTTACTGAAATTGAAAGAGAAATGCTTCAAAACCCCGCAGATCTATACCCACAGGCCAGATATGTTAAGAAACAATACATAGACACCATAGAACCTCCGGACATGGGTGAATTTCACTGGAAAGGAAATGGTGACAGAGATGCCATCTCTCTTATCCACATCACCGATATTGACTTGCAGGCCATGTCAATACAATATACAGAATACAATAACAGTGCCATAAATCCAATGTCTTTGTCAGAATCGAAGGCACCAATCGTCTTCAATACGACTTTGAATATAGCATCACCAATGACGGTTGCATACTAATTCCAACAAGATCCATTATCGAATATAACGACGATACAGACCCGCCCTCTTCCGTTCTTGCTAAAGTCAATAATATAAATTCACACTATGACTACATCTCAGACAGACAGTATGAGACCATTATTGCCAGAATGAAAAACATAACTGCGGAAGAAGAAAGTGAATACAGCTGCCCTAGCGACTCAGAAGAAGAATCTACTCCCCCCGCTGAAAACGACAAACAAACGGAGGACTATGATATGACAAGCGATGGTTCCCTAGTTGCTGGTAAAAAATCAGCATGCAGTGGTGCAGCATATGCCATGAAAAACTTTGACAACGGAATGCCATTAGTTCGGAAGATGAATATCCCCCCCTCAAGAGCTTTCACCGCATCGGGGTTATTTATCAAGGAAGATATCCAAAACCCTAGCAGCACATCTGCTGAAATTGCGGGACTACGATTTCTACTCATAAACCAAAAAAAAAAAACTTCTCAAATCCATGACTCCAATGGTGCATGCCATTGACTCCATGGCCGCAATATCTGATGTAATAAAGGATGGCAGATCCATGAGTGCCCGTGACAGATTACGTGAAGCTAACCGCATAGATGTGCAGGCTGTCCGCCTACTACTAGAAGAACTTATTGGTTTCTACAGTGAAGGAGACCACAGTAAAATTATCCTCAAATGGATCAGGGGTCACAATAATGACAAAGTTCATGACAGAGTGGACCGCACTGCCAAAAGAGCCTCATTCAGAGGAGGTTGTTTAGACATCTCTCGCTACGACCCCGCCGAGGAACTACCTTTCTCATTGTTCTTTTTCGAGGTTCCTATCTTAGGTGATATTCGCAATCACATCAGAAGAATTCAACGTCTCTCACACTATCATAACTGGAGAACTCTAAAGTTCCAAGGAAAGTACTTGAGGATGCTCAATGAGAATAACACCACCCCCACTAAAGACATTTCCAAAATCACACCTAAAGCTTTCACTGCTTCTAGAAGTAGAGAACTCCTGGGTCTCCAAGCCTCTCCAACACGTTCATTTAAACTGGGGGAAAACGTAACTGAAAACTGCCCCTACTGCCAACAGAATACAAAATGCACCTTCGAACACATCCAACTCGAATGTCCAGGACATAATAATAGTTTGAATAATCTTAGAATAACCCAGGATGCTGAACTGAGAAAAATCATTGATGAAGAAATTTCAGAAAAGCCTTAACTCCTAAACCCTAGTGTAGGTACCAAATATATCAAAACACAACCATCGAAACGTTTCCCTCTTGCTGACCTAAGACAAGAAATGAATGAGGAATTATATTTACACGCTCTTCCGGAAGCTAGCATGTATCGACCATCAAATTCAAAAAAGAATACCATTGCTGTGACTGCCAAACCAGAAGTGGACCCTGTCACGGGAACAATTAAATATCCTGATCTCCAATATGTCCAAAGGAAAGAGTTCTGGAAACTTTTAGCTTGGCACCGTCTTTCCAACAAGGCAGTTCCATGCTCACTTGCGGAGTACTCGAATAGAGCACATGGTATTCATGAAGCACTCAATGCATGCAAGTTTGAATCGGGCGATCCGAAAAACGCAATAAGAAGATGCCTCTTAGATATTTTGGTGGATGACAGAAACATGGACAAAAATGGGTGTGAACTCTTCTCCAATCCACTAAATGCCCACCCTAGAATCCACTCGAGAAGATGCATACCCACCGCAAAGAATGAAAAAAACCCTCAGGCCTTTCTGCCATCATGGGAAAATCGGCTTTGATGGTCTCGCTTGGGATGCCTATGTGGACCCGATAACAGGCATTGGCAGAATCGTTTATGGAAACCCCCCTTTCGATGGGAAAGATAAGGGGAAATTTTCGGCGGTTATGACCACCTTGGAAATGGGCCATAAAGCGGCCAACACTGTCCCTGGACTTTCAGGAACATGGATCCTTCCGCTGTCCCCCAAAAACCCCAAAAGATGGTTTGATAAAGGCTTTAAACTTGTTTACAGATTCCCGCATAACACTATCCCAATCATCCCACATGGTTATTGGACGGGTGATGACCCCTACGTTCTCCTAGTGGTGGGTGCTATAAAGATGACTTTTCGGATTATGTCATTATAGCCATAGAAAGTGCACCTAGTGACATCCAACCAGCCTTTGACTGGAGGTCTACGCAGAAAGAGATTGCCAGATGGTTTCTTAACGTCCTTCCCCTGGACTTCCCTCCCCACCACTCAGATTCAGCCACCCCTCCATTTACCCGGCCATGGCTGCTTCTCCATCTTCTAGAGTTTTTTGCCTAGCACTTAGCTTTTTCTCTAAATGTCACCCCGCTGACAGGCGGGCTGAGCCCCTTTTTGTGGGCGCGCTGTAGCAGAGGGAGTAGCCCCTGGTATTTTCACTAGCCTGCTTTGCAGGGATACTGCACTCTCAGGACTTTGTCCCCTTTGCTAGCGTACATGTTTTATTATTATTATGATATCGCGGATACGATTGCCGATGGCGTCGTCATGGAGGATACCGCACAAGCCGTGCCCCCAACAGCCGTGTCGTGCGATGCCCCGACAGACGAGAGAGTAGCGCACCGCAACGGCAGAATTGGGGGAATTGTGTCTTTCGTGTTTCACTCTTCGCCGCCTACGTGGCACCATGGGGACTCTGTACCGCATCATCGCCATCAGCAACCAGAGTAGCTCGAACGGCAAAGCGCTCGTTCGGTTTACGAGATGTCCGTGGATCGATTCCCGGCTCTCATTTATCGTTGGGCTTCTGGTCTAGCGGTACAGTTTATGTTTCCCCGTGACGTTGAGTAGCTCAAGCATAAAGCAAGGCTACTAATCGGTTTCAATTTTATGAAACCGATTCAATTATTTGAATTCTGGATCCGATTCGGTTTAACCGATTTGTGCCTCTTAACACTAGCGATTTGTTCGGTTTCGAAAGTTATCATCCGATTAATCGATCCGATTGTGCCCAATTTTTTCATAATCGATTATCGAAGATTTGCTTTACACAATTCATAACCGATTAGTAGCCTTGGTATAAAGTGTTGCGCGCCAACGTTCACTGCGCATATAATTTCCTAAACGTTCGTTCTCCTCATGGGCGGAATGGTGTTGTGGCGGTTGTGTTATGCGCAGGGATTTTGGAAGTGTTTGGTTGCTTTTTTTTTTTTCAATTCATTTTCGTTTATGCATATGTGCGAACTCATGGTACTAGGTGTGTGAAGGTTATTGTGTCGCAGATGTTCCGATGGCGAGGAGGGACGTGCTTTCTTGAGGTGTGGAAGTCTAGGTCGTCCTAGCTTGGGACGACACCCAACCACATCGGACTCACATTTGCTTGATATCTTAATCCACTCACCTTGAACTTGCATACAAATTTTGACGGAGGAGCATCGAGTTGGTATAAGTCATAGGCAGTTTTTGTTTTTGGGTTTATGGCGCCTTCGCGACCTCTTGGGGTGTGGAAGTCGAGGTTGGGCATGCCAACCTTACTTGGGTTCGAACCCAACCACATCTAAGTTTCAACGTTCGCATATCTATTGTTAGCATGTCGCTATATTTACGCAAAGTTTGCGTTTGATGAAGTTAGAATAAGTCTTAGGTTGATGTTTATTTTGTGGGTTCGAAGTTATCTCGGGGTGTGGAAGTTAAGGTTGGGCATGCCAATCTTGCTTGGGTTCGAACCCACCCAAGGCGTTATCACGTTCAAACCCTTTAACAATGCCCGTCCAAAGTTGACGAGTCCGTGACAATCTGCTTATTCGATGTGCTTGTGGAAAGTCGGATTCCGACTCCTACCAGTACAAAGTACAACTCTTCGGTTCATTGAAATTGCAATTTAAATTATAATTCGCGTATGACCAAAATACCAATCGGTCATATCGAATATCTGGGCGACAGTGTCGTTCGTGCGATGGTCGGTGAGGGGCTTCGGGAAGACTTGCGCTACGCACCGTCGGATGAGCCGCCATTTGACGGGCAACGCACATTTCTGGTGCATCGTATAAAGATGACGAGGAACCGTTGTGGCAAATATTCAGAATAGATTTTACTGTGCTTTCCAAAGTCCCGAAGGCAGGTTTGGGTCACGTTAACACTTAAAGGACACCAACCCATACTGATTAGCTGATATTCAGAACGCAAATACCGAATTTCACTAAAATTAGCGTAACTTTCATTTTACTTGTCATGTCGGGTTGATACTTCTTGCACATTAAACTAAATACAATTCGCCAAACTTTACCGCACCACTACCGGCAAGTATGGTTGTTTATCGGTGCATGCCGGTTATCGCCGGCTATCGCCGGCGATCCGGTTCCGGTAACATGACATGTACGCCGGCCTGAACCGGCATATTGTGTTCAAGTACCGGGGTTGGCCTTGTGAATACTTGAAACGTGTAACATATCACGTAATATAATTTGCAGTTCCAGAGAAATCGTTTCCCTTTGAGCCGATGTCATGGGTGCAGTTTTGAGCTAAAACGCTTAGAGGGCGTTGGGATGGGCCTGGGGGCGTGTCTAGTCAATGGAGATACCATGTGTGCCGCGACAAATTGCCAAAACATGCATTTGGTGCTCATAATCACGGAGACTTGTGCAATAGCTGATATTCATATTGATTTTGGTTAGATGTCCTTTAAGTGTTAAAACGATGAAAATGTTGCATCATCATCTAGCCCCTTGAAACGTTGCCAAACGCGCTTGTGTAATGAAAGATATGCCGGCCTATACAGCCGCTGCTCAAAATATTAGTATTTAACTATTGTTTTATCTATTTGTGTGTTTGTCTATTGTTTTCGTAATTCTTGGAGGCTGCGTTGCTTTGCTATGCTGCTGTAGGAATACATCTTCTTCTGGATATGGCTATTTCTTTTAGTATGCCGCAGAGGTATTTCGAGTTATCAACTACAATGTTGTCACGCATAGCTCCCTGTCCCTGACTGTATGTTGTGCCTGGGACTTTACAATGCTCGTTATGCAACTTTTACCAGCAATTGTCTGCTGTTTCTCCGGGCATATATTGAGCAAAAGCTCGAATCGGACGGGCATGATACTGAGGCGCCGGGATGTGATTGCGGGAGGCATCACTAAGCCCCCAAAAAAGTAAGGAAATGAATGGGGCAAATAATGGGGCACCTGATCTTGTGGCCGAGTGATGGAATGAAAGAGTACGCAGAAAAGGTGCTGAGATGAGAAGGAAGGTGACGAATGTGCCAACGAATGTGCCATTGTCATTCGTAGCATTCCAGCAGCTGGTCAATGTGCTCAATTCGGAATGGTTTGGCTATGAATCCTTTGATGCCCACATCCTCGCACGCATTTTTTGTCCTGGAAAGGGATATAACACAACATTCAAAGATCACATCTCTAGCATAAAGCCCAACAGCAACCTATACAAATGGGGCAAGCAGTGCGACATCTGAATGGACAGTAGGATATGGTCAAGCTACTATTTGCATAACAAATCAGTAGGAGCGTGCTGCCAACAGGTCTTGAAATGTTGGAGCAGCCAACCTGTCCATAATATCAGCACTGAGAGCAAAAATATGAGGTTGTCGGTGGAGCGGGAAACGAAGCTGCGTAAACACCCAACCGCATCACCCAATCCTTCGCAATACGAAGGGCCCGCCACAATGGATAGAAACAGGCAGGTCAACAACACAGTAAAGGGCGGCCGTGGAAGAGCTCAGCGCACACCAGGGAAAACAGCGTGAGCCGTGGCATGGTCTTCAAAGACCGGGGATGAGTCTCGCTGGGGCAGATTCCCAGGTGGATCTTCCACCAATCAAAACAAATTGAAGCGCAAAAGACATATGTGGTGTGGCGAGGTGGGCTGAAGCGCGAGTGAAGTTGCTCCAGGAAGCACAGGAAGCACGCGGCGCTGGAATTCTGGCGCCCAATTGAACTTGGGTCAATCTTGATCCAAAGTCAATTGGATCAAGATTGATTCGCTTTGCATCACATGGACTTTGAGTCAAATGCCCATAACACGCTGAGAGGTTTGCTGATCGTCTCAAAGGGATCAGCACACATTTTTGGCCGCAGCGGGCAAGGGACGACATGCGCCTGACGGTATAGCACTCAGATCCAACTCCGGGAGATCAGCCAACCACCCAGAGATATACACACAGCGAATAGCATTCTTCTATAGCCAGTAAGCGGGCAGGAGGACGGAGTGGCCGCCAGATGGGACCTTAATCTGGCGTGAGGCTTCGATGCCGTCCATCTCCGGCATGTGAATGTCCATCAAGATGATGTCAAAGTCGTCCTTCTCCAGGGCATCCAGCACAAGCAACCCGTTGTCCACGACCTGTGACTCCAGCACCATCTCACATGAGCAGTCCATTCTCCACCGCCTGTGGTCGCCATACCAATACTGTATCGTTCCCCCCTGGCGCCAGGATGGCAAGTCAAAATCGACCTCCTCATTTCTTTGGCAATGGCCAGGGTATAGCATGTCCCTCTCACATCGCATGCTACGTGCAGCAGATACTGTATGCCTCCCTCATGCGACATACTTCGATCACGGGCGGCGGCAGCTAATCACCAACTGACAGTCCCGATTGCGTTACCATTGCCGTGATTGGTCTGCAGAGCTCCCAGGACATTGGGAGAGCCGGATACGCAGAGAGCCTGCTGGAGCCTGGAACCCCTGGCAGCCCGGACGCACCTTCACGTCATGCTTCTTGTGCTGGAGAATTCGCTTTATCACATGCTGGTTCACGATGTTGTCCTCAGCCACGAGGATGCGCAGGTGTTGCTTCACGGGCGTGTTGTCCGCCATCCTCTCGTCGCTGAGGTCCTGCCTGGATGTACAGCTTCCCTGCATGCCCCCGTGCCACCCGCGCCGAGCAGGCACCACACCACCCCTGCTGAGCCATCCTCCGGCGCACGCCCGCCCGGCTGCGCAGATTCCATGGGCAGGCGAGGCTCTTTCTGAGCTCACCGGCACCGCAGCGCTCGCACAACTCATTCACGCCTCAGTCGCGAGGGCTCACCTGGTATTCCGCGGAGCGCTTGCGCTTGCTCAACAGTGGACGGCTCATGCTCACGGCACTCCACGATCGGCTCAAGTTGGTGCTCTCCACACAGCCGGAGCTCTGCTGAAAGTCACTGGTCGCTCTGTTGGACCGTCCCAGGAGCCCGCGCACGCCATCAAGCTGTGCAATCGAGGCTGTGCTTCTTTCTGTAGCTTCCAGTGGCGTCGAGGTGCGCCATGGCCGGCGGCTCAAGAGGCTGTATGGTATACATACCATCCGGGCTTTGCAGCGCGCCTACATCAGAGTTGCTTCACTGTTCATCAGTGCCGGTTAGAGATTTCAACAGGTTATCCCGCGCATGAGGAGTGGGGCCACGCTGTGATGCTGCGCCACGGGCACAGGGAATGCGCCCTACCCGTTGGCTGAGCAGATCGGGGCGGACATGCCAGACGCCGCTTCAGCTACAGACGAAGTTTCCTGGCTCAACATCTCCCTGGAGGCTGTAACAGCTTCAACCAGGGCGCATTGCAACCTCGAGTGCATCACTGTGCACCCCTCCCCAACCCCCTCCCATGAGAGGCCTCAAAGCATGCCGAGGGTCTTGGCAGCAGACTTCAGCCAAGCCTCCGGACTCAGAGCGACACCTCCGAATATCGCTCGTCATTGCCCCCCTGCAGGGAAGAGATCGCCCGTCATTTCCCCCCTGCAGAGAAGAGATCGCCCGTCATTGCCCCCTGCAGGGAAGAGATCGCCCGGCATTGCCCCCTGCAGGAAGAGATCGCCCGTCATCTCCCCTGCAGAAGAGAGATTGCCCCCTGCGGCATTGCCCCCTGCAGGGAAGAGATCGCCCGTCATTGCCCCCTGCAGAGAAGAGATCGCCCGTCATTGCCCCCTGCAGGGAAGAGATCGCCCGTCATTGCCCCCTGCAGGGAAGAGATCGCCCGCCATTGCCCCCTGCAGGGAAGAGATCGCCCGCCATTGCCCCCCTGCAGGGAAGAGATCGCCCGTGATTGCCCCCTGCAAAGAAGGGATCGCCCGTCATCTCCCCTGCAGGGAAGAGATCGCCCGTCATCCCCCCCTGCAGGGAAGAGATCGCCCGTCATCCCCCCCTCAGTGAAGCGAACGCCCGCCACCACCCCGCGTTAATCTATTGAGGGCTCACACGTGTTGGACGCCATGAGGGAAAGTGCTTCGACTGCATCATCGGCGGCCCCGCACAGCTCAACACTGGAGGCGCCAGGAGCGCAGGCAAGGGGGGGGGAGCTGCCTGGGCAGTGGGTCATACCGGGGAGGGAGACGCTGCTGCACGTGAAGGTGATGGCCTGCAAGGTGCACTGCAGCTTCTTGCGCTTTAGCATTATCACCATAACCAACTGATTCTTCCGTTCATCTCGGAACCACAGGTTTTCTGCTCACTCCCACGTCCCCGGCGCAACCTGTTACCCCAAACCCTACTGGCGTCCCTCCGCGAGTCCTACCCTGCTGGCGTCCCTCCGCGAATTCTACCCTACTGGCGTCCCTCTCTGCGAATCCTACCCTGCTGGCCCCTCACCTGCGGCGGCCGCACGACACGCCCGCAGCATCTGCACACTCTGCGGGGCGCGGAAGTGCGTGAAGCGCTGCCCCACCGGGGGACACACTCGCTGGCACCGTGGCTGTGACACTGCCAATGTGACGCACGTGCAGCCTCACCCCTGACTATGGCTGGAGCATCTACGGTGGGCATGGTTGTGTGATGGGCATCTACGGTGAGACCTCTGCTGCAGGATGAACAGCGGTGGCAAGAACTAGCGTGTGAAGGGGCGGTGGCAGGAGCAGGGCCAGTGAGGGTGACGGTAGAGTTGGGGCAGTGAGGGTGGGGCGGTAGGGGCAGGCGCAGTGAGGGGTCAGCGTTAGGGGCGGGGGCAGTGAGAGGCAGCGGTAGGGGCGGGGGTAGTAGGGGGGCAGCGGCAGGGGCAGGGGGGTAATGAGGGGCAGCGGTAGGGGTGGGGGTAGTGAGGTGCAGCGGCAGGGGTGGGGGTAGTGAGGACAGCGGTAGGGGTGGGGGTAGTGAGGTGCAGCGGCAGGGTGGGGGTAGTGAGGTGCAGCGGCAGGGTGGGGGTAGTGAGGGCAGCGGTAGGGGTGGGGGTAGTGAGGACGCGGTAGGGGGTGGGGGTAGTGAGGTGCAGCGGCAGGGGTGGGGGTAGTGAGGGACAGCGGCAGGGTGGGGGTAGTGAGGTGCAGCGGCAGGGTGGGGTAGTGAGGGGCAAAGGTTAGTAAGGAGGCGAGGGTAGTGAGGGGCAGCGGCAGGGGTGGGGGTAGTGAGGGCAGCGGTAGGGTGGGGGGTAGTGAGGTGCAGCGGCAGGGGTGGGGGTAGTGAGGGACAGCGGCAGGGGGTGGGGGGTAGTGAGGTGCAGCGGCAGGGGTGGGGGTAGTGAGGGGCAAGGTTAGTAAAGGAGGCGAGGGTAGTGAGGGGCAGCGGCAGAGCTGGGAGTAGCAAGGAGCGGCAGTAGGGTGGGGGCAGCGAGGGGCGGCGCGAGGCACCCTGGTGCTCCACGAGGTGGCCGGGGCCGCTGCAGCTCCCTTTAAAGAGCTCCTCGTCCACCAGGATGCACAGCAGCGGCGCTCCGGGCTCCTCTTTGCCGTGGTAGGCCCTCAAAGCTCCGCCCAACAGGGAGGTGATGCCCGTAGGGGTCGCGGGGGACAGCGCCTCCAGGTCCATCCGGTGCGTGGTGACCTGCCAGTGCCAGGCCGACTCCGCAATCTGCGCCGCAGTCTTCGCATACTCGCTCACCACCAGAATGTGGGCGCCCTCGAGCAGCCTGGCGTCTTCCTCCGCATCCCTCGATGGCTCGCCCAGATCACTCTTTGCAGCCCCCCATGCCCCCCCATGGCATGCATGGTCAGCCTCAGACTGCCTGCTGCATCGAGCCTGTCGATGGAGAGCACAGCTGCCTCTACCTGAGCAGCGTAAGCAGGCTACTAGAGGAGTTTAGTCCACCCCGCCGGCAGCCATCTACCAACAGCCCACCACGGGGGGCCGAGGCCACCCCGCCGGCAGCCACCACAAAAGCAGAGGCCCTCTGCTAACAGCCCACCACGGGGAGTGACCTGCGGCACTGGCAGAGATCTGGGGTTAAGCTCGTGCTGCCGCATGGCATGCCGGCCCGGGTGGCAGCGCGAGCTCAGCTGAGAGGCACGGAGGAGACATAGTTCGAGCAGCACGCTCACCAGTCGGGCGGCGCTATTGTGGGACGTCTGGGCCCCAAGCTTGTTCGGCGTGGACATGATGGGGACGTGGCTTGGCAGCATGCCTGAGCGCCACCGC
The DNA here is from genome assembly GCA_001247695.2 of Cymbomonas tetramitiformis. Lineage (NCBI taxonomy): Eukaryota > Viridiplantae > Chlorophyta > Pyramimonadophyceae > Pyramimonadales > Pyramimonadaceae > Cymbomonas > Cymbomonas tetramitiformis. Next base: position 25,946 of record LGRX02027897.1, on the reverse strand, counting down.
CCAGCTCCGCCTCCCTCAGCTACAGTGTGCCTGTAGGGCGACCTTGGCAAGGCCGGCGCCCGAGGAGAGAGTTAACGCTCAGGGGTGTTCTTTGGACGGCGACTTCGGCTGGAAGCATGCAGCTCGGTGGCGCAGCATGTGCCTGTGCAGGGCCACAGCAGGGCGCACAGCCTCGCTGTGCCGCGTCGCCGGATTGACAACGCGTCGCCGGATTGATAGCGCGTCGCCGGATCGACAGTGCACAGTGCGTCGCTGGCGCCAGCAGGGCGCAGCCTTTACCCTCTTGGATCGATGAGGCGGCCCTCCATGAGGGGGAGCTATGTGTTGGCTAATAAAGAGATCAGTGCGCCTCCCCCTTGAACCACGCCCGCTTTAGGCCTCCCTCCATAAAAGCAGCGCTCGGTGTCAATCTCTGATCGCGCCACCCGCATGGCCTAGCCCTCCATGGGCCTCCTGAGGGGGGCCTTCGAGGCCGAGAAGTGCACGGAGGCGCGGAGAGAGATGCGCAGAAGCCGCAGAAAGGGACGTGGGGGGGAGGCACAGGTGGTGAGACGGGGGGGCAGGCAGTGGGAAGGGTTTGGGATGTGCACGCGTCGGTAGACATGCAGGAGGCACACATCATGCCATGGGCGGGTTCAGGTTCGGGGACCACAGGCCTCTATGGGTGACGGGGCGAGGCCCGCACCCGCCTGCGCCACATCCAGGATCAGGGTGACGAAGAACGTAGAGCCTATGCCGACTTCGGACTCCACCCATATCTTCCCCCCCATCATTCCTGCCAGGCGGGAGCTGATAGCCAGCCCGAGCCCGGTGCCTCCATACCTCCTCGCCATTGTGCTGTTGCCTGTGCCTCCCACCCGCCCCCCAAACACAGCCAAAAGAAAGCTTGAGCACTGACCAGGGATTCCAGGGCTGCCGCCTAAGCTCCTTGATTTCTCGCCTGCGGGTTCCCCCCCTGGGAGTATGGCTGTGTCCTCACTCGAGGACCGCTGTGACCGACTGCAGACGCTGAATGACCGCTGTGACCGAGCGCAGACGCTGCATGACCGCTGTGACCGAGCGCAGACGCTGCATGTCCGCTGTGACCGAGCGCAGACGCTGCATGACCGACCCTGATGACATGCGCCCGACAGGGACACCGATGCGCCTTCTTCGCGCACGGTGTTGCCATTCTCTGAAAGAGGTCGGCCCTTCCCGGTAAATCGCAGGCACGCAAGGTCATAAATGTCCGATTTTGTCACTTTGGCTTCTAGATTTTGTCTAGATCCTCTTGTACTTTTATGTTCCTCATATAATGATATAAGGGTACCTTTAAATAGTAGTGACAATACCGGACAAGCCTCCGCAAGGTATGCTCAGGGCGCTGCAAACCACCCCCCCGCCCATGACCTCCACATGCTGCTGGCCTCTGCTCACGGGCAGTCCATGGGCCCCAAGCAGATCCACGCTCGATGAGGACCAACCGCTGCCCCGCACGATTGGGGCTCCTCGCATCCCTCCCGTAGGAAACCATCGAGGCTGGGTCGACACGTTGGCCCAGAGCAAGCGCTGCTCTGCGGGCCCTCCTGGCTGGCAAGTCAGAGGCATCTTCAGAGGTTTCGCCGCGCTGAGGGCTGAGGGCTGAGAGCTGAAGCAGTCGTCCCTCCGGCGCGTCTTGCGGGGAGGTACGGACAGTTACCTTGGCGGAATGCAGAGAAGAGCTCGCCGATGCTCTCCTGACAGATGCCGATGCCAGTGTCGGAACACGCGAAGTGCAGGTGCACTCTGGATGACCCATGGCCATCCTCCGGCTCAACTATCTTTGTGGTCAGCTTCAGCACGATGTGCCCTTTCTCTGTAAACTTCACCGCATTGGACAGGATGTTTGCCAACACCTGCCCATTGCCCCCAGCGCTGTGAGCCTCCCCATCAGATCTGTTCCCCCGGCGCTGTGAGCCAAAGGAGAAGTCCACGGAGGCCCGAGCGACGCACCTGGCGGATGCGAATAGGGTCTCCCATGACATACTGGCAGTCGGCTGGGTAGCTGTAGGCGAGATCGATGTTCTTCTCCGCCGCCTTGACGGAGATCATCTCGAACACGGACTCCATCGTGTCGCGCATGCCCACTACTGCTCTCTCCATCTCGATCGACCCGTGATCGATCTTGCTGCAAGGCCCACCAGCCCCTCACCGTTACATCTTGGGCGGCGCCCACATGACCGTACCCTGCACACCAAGCCTCCAGAGCATGGACCGTTGGATGGTGCCTCGCGGCTTGGATGATGGTGATCATCGGATGGTGCCTCCCTGCTCAGGTTACAGATGACGTGGATCGTTGGATGGCGCCTCAATCACCACCGTGGAGCTGGCACGCGCAAGCCGCAGACAAGCCGAAGTCAGCCGGACTTGCGGCGACAATGCGCACCTGAAATCGAGGATGCTGCCGAGGATGTGCAGCAGGGAGTCTCCACTGTGCATGATGATCTGCCAAGCGACCGCCCCGAGGCTCATCCACCGTCAGATCAGCCGACGGTAACATCCTGAGGCTCCTGTGAGGGTTCGGAGGATAAGGCCGGTGGAGCAAAGTACGGTGTAGCGTGCGGGTGCACTTTGGGGGAGCCCTGCTTGCGGGAGACCGGGCACCTTGACGAGCTCTTTCTGCTCAGTAGAGAGGTCGGAGTCGAGCAACAACTGCGACACTGCGATCATGCCGTTGAGCGGCGTGCGGATCTCATGGCTCATATTTGCCAGGAACATGCTCTTCGCCTCCATGGCGTTCTCCGCCGCTTCCTGGTGACGCCGAGCCTCGCGGAGTCAGCGGAGCTCTCTTCGCATCGCCCAGCGCTCGCCTGGCCTCGTCGGGGACCATCGGAAGCAGAGAAGGCCGAGAAATGCATGCAGGGAGGGGAGGAGGGGAGGAGGGGGGGGGACAGGTTCAGCAAAACGATACTCAGAAACAGAGCGGCAGGTCGGATGGGCGCATCCACCTTGGCTTGCAGCAGCTGCTCCTCGGCCTGCTTGCGCATGATTAGCTCGGTGATGTCAGACTGCACGCCGATGAACTGCATTAGCTGCCCTGCACGTCGCCCCCCTCCACTCCCCAGCACCAGAAGGTCGGATCAATCGCGTGAGAAGCGGCATGCGTAGGTTCCCCGCCCCCCTGACACCACCGGTCCACCCATTCAGCCACTGTAACAGCGGCAGTGATCTGCTGGAACTGCGGGCCCAGTCCTTGATGAAATGAGGGTGGGGTGCCATGGTGACATGATGATACCCTCCACAGGGCGCGCAGCAGCTAGGGTGCGCGGTAGGGTTGCGCAGCGCATTCTGTGCAAGGTGAGGGAAGTGGGTGAGAGGAACTGAGGGTCTGTCGGAGCCGGGCGGCATACCTGTGTGGGGGTCATGCACAGGAGTGACGCGCAAGAGGTTCCAGAAGGGCTCGCCATTCTTTCGCCTGTTCAGCAGCTCCACCACAACCTCTTGCTCCTGCCAGTATTCCCCCGCCACCCCTGCCATCATCTCGGTCGCTGGCCTCTCAATCCCCCACCACCCCTGCAATTATGCCTGCTTGCGGATGCCATCCCTGATCGTGGATTGTCATTCCTCATCGCAGAAGGCATCCCTGATCGTGGATTGTCATTCCTCATCGCAGAAGGCATCCCTGATCGCGGATGTATCTCTGATTGGGGGCAGAAGGGACGAGGGTGCCACGTAATGGCCAGGGGGTAAGCTACCTGCTTGATGGCAGTGCGGAGGCGGAGGAGAGCGGCCGGGCACGTGTCGGCGCACTGCAGGAAGCGGCAGTTGGTGCCAATCACGTCGCTGCGGCTGTACCCGGTGATGCGCTCAAACGCCGCGTTCACGTACACCACCGGGTTATCGGGCAGATGGGGATCCGTGATACAGATGCCTTCAGCAAGGGCCGACATGGCCTGCTCCCATGTAGAGTCCCCACCTTCCCCCGCCCTCCCCTTGTAAGCTGCCCACCCACATTGGAGTGCCGCAAGTGACGCCCTCGCCCTTGAGCCCACCTGGCTAGCACTTTGGCCGGTGTGGAGCGAGTGACGCCCTCCCTTGTGAGCTGCCCACCCACATTGGAGTGCCGCAAGTGACGCCCTCGCCCTTGAGCCCACCTGGCTAGCACGTTGGCCCGTGTGGAGCGAGCGTATGGAACCCGGAGAGGGCCCGGCACGGCAACTCAACCGCCGCGGAGAACCAGCCCCGCCCTGCGCAATGCACAATGTCGAGCAGGACGCCAGTAATGCCTGTGCAGCCGCAGCTGCGGATATCGCCGGCCGCAGTGCGCCTGTGCGCTGCATCGCGGGAGACCCGAGGGGAAGCCTCGCAGCCCAGCGGTCTGCCTTCCGCTTGAGCCCTTCCACCTGTCGCGCGATCGTGCCAGTGCGCCAGGCGGCGAGAGGTGGGAAAGGGGCGCAGCGATCCATCTCCTTCTCTATCTCATTCTCTATCTCTACCCGCGGCGTCGCTGTCCGTTTGGATGACCCCCCTTGCAGATGCGGTCGCCTCCGCGCGACATGCCAAGCGCCCGCCTTCAAGCCGCGCTGCCTGCGTGGCGCCGGCGGGAGTCGCACCCGGTCGCGCAGCTCAACCGCCCGCTCCATTTCCTTGCGGCTCGTGACGTCGCTCAGAAGCCCCACCCAATTCACAATCTTGTTGTGCTCATCCCGCACAGGCGTGAGGGACACCTGTTGCTCCGTACACCTCCCAGGCACCCCCTTCGTGCCGCGCTCCTGTGGACACGCAGCTGAAATGTGTACCAAATATGCGGCCTTCTTCCGGCTCTCCAGCACACCTCCCTGGGGTCCCTGGGAGCTCACGATGCCCTCAGCCAGTAAGAGTCAAAGATGGGCCCTCGGATGTGGGTGTGGATGAGCCTCCGGACGTAGGCGCGCTTTCGGGGAAGTAGCATGCTGTGGCCAGCCAGGGTGCAGACATGGATGAAAGCGCCGCCTCCTAGAGGCGTGTTTACCTGATTCCAGAACTTGGTTCCGTCTTTTTTGTAGTTAATCACCTCAGCGCTGACGGACACTTGCTCGCTGCGCGGCGCCCCAGATGCCAGTCAGAGGGCAGTCAGAGGGCAGGCAGAGGGCAGTCAGAGGGCGGGCAGAGGGCAGTCAGAGGGCGGGCAGAGGGCAGTCAGAGTGCAGTTAGAGGGCAGGCCGAGGCACCAAAGCGGGCTTCGGTGCACAACGAGACCTAATGAACTGTTGCAGGAACATGGATGGCAGCTGCTGCGGGATCCCGCGATCTGACGGACCACGTGCGCCATCATATGGTCTATGGGAAGGGTTGAGAATGCTATATCCAAAGGCTCTGCGGCCTCCTCAGACACCCCCGCACCTGATGCCGTTCCGCATCCTGGCGACGGCGTCTTTATCGCTCTCGGGCCCTTGCAGGAAGCGGCAGTTACGGCCGAGGATCTCCGCCGAGGTGTACCCTGCGCAGCCGCCGGGAGTCCCAGAGGGAGCGATGAGCCGGTGAAGGAGGGGGAGGGGCGCGTGAAGCAGCGAGGGAGCCGCAGAGGCATTTGAAGGAAGGGGAGGGGCGCGTGAAGCAGCGAGGGAGCCGCAGAGGCTTCCTTGCAGCGAGCCACCCGTGCTCGTCCCTCCGGCGAGCCACGCGTGCTTGTCCCTGCAAGCGCACACATGCACGCTTTTGGTGCGCGGCAGAGTGCCACACCAGTGAGGTACTCGAAGTTCTTGTTGCAGTACACGATGGGGTGGTCAGGAAGGTTCGGCTCGGTGATGATGATGCCGTCTGTGGCGGCGGCAAACGCGCGGTTGCACATCACCATTTCGCTCTCACTCTTCAGCGTGCGCCCCGTGAGGTCCTTCAAGGTCGCCACGTACATTGCTTCCTCTGTTGCATGTGTGGTATTGCAGCTGTGCCTCGCCATCCCCCCATCCCCTCCCCACGTGATTTCAGCCCCATCCCCTCCCCACGCCATTCCAGCCCCTCTCCCTCCCCTCCCTGCGCCATTCCAGCCCCTCCGCTCCCGCGCCATTTCAGCCACTCCCTCCCCGCGCATTCCAGCCCCTCCCCTCCCCGCATCATTCCAGCCCCTCTCCTCCCCGCGCCATTCCAGCCCCTCTCCTCCCCGCGCCATTTCAGCCCCTCCCCTCCCCGCGCCATTTCAGCCCCTCCCCTCCCCGCGCCATTTGAGACCCTCTGTCTGGCTGTAGCAAATGGCAGTTTCTGAACTGAACAGCTGGACCAGCTGGACGAGCGAAGGACACCGGTGAGCGCACCCCAAAAGCGAATCATCACAGCATGACGCACATGGTGATCGTGATGACGAGGAGAACCCTCTCACGAGGAGATAGGCTCATGACGGGCGCTTCGGGAGCGGCTGCTGTGGCGGAGCACCTCATCGGATTTATGGAGATCTTCACCGGGCAGGTGCCCTTGCTTGCGGGCTGACTCAGCAGCAGCTCGCCGGTGAACTGCTCGTTCTTCTCGAGGGCGGCCCGCATCTGTGACTCGGCCCAAACACCGCCCTGTGACTGCGCGACATCTGGCGCAGCAAGGGGGCAACAAGAGCTTCGGAACTCACGTTGCGTGCACAAGGGGAGACCTCGAGCGAACCTTATCCAGGACCTGTTGGTCGGTGTCAGCGCTCAGCAGACTGCTAAAGTTGCCGTTGAGCAGCTGCTCGCCCGGGCACCCGGATAACTTGCACATGGACTGGTTCACGAATCGGATGTGCTCCTTGCTGGTCATGACCACCACGCCCTGCAGGCCAGCCCCCGCATTCGCCCTGCTCATTGCCACGTCCAAGAAAAACCTCGTGGTCTCCCGCTACTCATAGCCGAGATCCTGGAGGGTGCAGATCCAATCGTGGCGCCTAGCATGTATCCTGGAGGAGGCGTAATGCTCGAGGGTGTTACCTCGTTTATATGCTGGAGGGCGCGTAACGCTCGAGGGTGTTGCCTCGTTTATATGCTGGAGGGCGCGTTACGCTCGAGGGTGTTACCTTGTTTATATGCTGGAGGACGCGTTATGCTCGCGTGTGTTACCTCGTTCATATGCTGGAGGGCACGTAACGCCGAGGGTGTCACCTCGTTTATATGCTGGAGGGCGCGTTATGCTCGAGGGTGTCACCCGTTCATATGCTGGAGAGCGCGTAATGCTCGAGGGTGTTACCATGTTTATATGCTGCAGGGCACGTAACGCTCGAGGGTGTTGCCTCGTTTATATGCTGGAGGGCGCGTAACGCTCGAGGGTGTTACCTCATGTATAGTCGAGGGTGTTACCTCGTGTATATGCTGGAGGGCGCGTAACGCTCGAGGGTGTTACCTCGTGCATATGCTGAAGGGCGCGTAATGCTCGAGGGTGTTACCTCGTGTATATGCTGGAGGGCGTCGTTGTGCAGCTCAAGGTCGGCCTTGTGCTGCACTGCTTCCGTCACGTCCGTGTGCACTCCGATGAAGTGTGTCACCTAATGCCAGCAGTTCCGTTCGCACACACAGTGAACGGCATGAGATCGGCCAACAAAAGCCAGCCCACCATCATCCCAGTGGATGTGAGAAGCAAATCAAGAGCAGGACGGGGCCGTGACAAGATACCACAAACTTATACATATTCCCAACCCAGATGCAAAGCAGCATGGAAAGATGACACCGTTCGCACACACACAAACACACCTACTCATGAGCATTCGGCGGGACACCGAGGCCATGTGGCCAATAGGCACCCTGCGTCCACGGACGTCATCTTTTGAGGCCCCGTGGCCAATAGGCACCCCGCGTCCACGGACGTCATCTTTTGCCCTGTGAGTGTGTCAAGCAGGCACGGCTCTGCTGAACCAGCTTCTATCAATTAAGCTTACTCTTCGTAGGGTAGACGCAACGAAAGTTTGAAGGCGGGGACAGCGGTGCAATAGGAGGGCCGCAGATCGGAGGCAAATTGAGGCAAGGGTCACCCCACCTTATTTGTTTTCGGGTCAATAATTGGAGACATATTAATAAGAGTGTGCAGCGGAGTGCCATCTTTTCTGTAGCTGACCAGCTGCGCCGTGTGAGCCTGCGAGGGAAGGCCCCATCACGGACCACGGCAGAAAGATGTCACCAGGGAGCTCTGGCGGGAAGGCGTCACCGCAGAGCCAGGCAGAGATGTCACCAGGGAGCTCGGGCGGGAAGGCGTCGCCGCAGCGCCAGGCAAAGATGTCACCAGGGAGCTCTGGCGGGAAGGCGTCGCCGCAGAGCCAGGCAAAGATGTCACCAGGGAGCTCTGACGGGAAGGCGTCACCGCAGCGCCAGGCAGGAGCATGGAAAGACTGACTCGGGAAGTTTCTATGGAGGCACCGAGCATAAAGTTCCTCCGGGATCATCACGCACCTGTCCCTGTGCCAGCGCTTCGCGCATGTGCTTCACGGCCTCTTTATCAGTCTTCGGACCCTGAGCCACCCGAGCCACTCAATCAATCAGCGCAAGGGCTCCAGTCACGGGGAGTTGGTGCTGGGGGTAGAGGGCTACAAGCGCAAGTCGGTGGCGGATGCGCAAGTTTGGATGAGGGCAACCCAGTTTATCATTCTCAGCCCCTTGGGACAGCGCTTGGGCATTCTGGCCGTGGCGTGGGTGGGCAAGCTCTCTTGAGACCAGGCTGTAGGCGGCAGCGGGGTGATGTGGGGTGTGGGCTTGGTGGTGGAGGGGTGGCTCGATTGGCGGGGGTGAGCCGGCTCCAGAGACGCAACAGCAGTGCGCCGGCAGGACAACCGCAGAGGGGCTCAGGTGGCCCAGTGAGGCTCAGGGAGCAGAGGGGTGGTCCTGCGCGTGGGCTTGGTGGTGGAGATATGGCTCGCGCAGCTGGGGGGGCAGGGATGAACCGGCTTCAGGCACAAGGTGGCAGTGCGCTGGCGGTGCAGATGCAGAGGGGCTCGGGTGGCTCAGCGAGGCTTAGGGGGTCCCATTCTTCACTAGTGAGCTCCGGAGAATCCGGATGAGTGTCCCGAAGTGTGTGCTGAATCCTTTGATCCCTGGCGTGGGTACATAGTGCAGTCTCCTGTGGCTACGGGGTGCCAAAGGAGTCGCAAGGATAAGCATACACTGAACGGCATGAGATCGGCCAACAAAAGCCAGCCCACCATCATCCCAGTGGATGTGAGAAGCAAATCAGGAGCAGGGCGGGGCCGTGACAAGATACCACAAGGATAAGCATACACACACACTTCTAAATAAATGCAAAGCAGCATGGATGTATGTATGTGCTTATCCTTGGACCGACTCCTTTGGCACACCGTAGCCACAGAAGACCGGCTGCACTATGCACCCACGCCGGGGATCAAAGGATTCAGCACACATTTCGGGACTTATCCGGATTCTCCGCAGCTCGCTAGTGAAGAATGGGACCCCCTAAGCCTCACTGAGCCACCCGAGCCCCTCTGCGTCCGCACCGCCGGCGCACTGCTGCCTTGTGCCTGAAGCCGGGTCATCCCTGCCCCCCGAGCTGCGCGCGCCATATCTCCACCACCAAGCTCACGCGCAGGACCACCCCTCTGCTCCCCTAGCCTCACTGGAACACCTGAGCCCCTCTGCAACTGCCCTGCCGGCGCCCTACTGCTGTGTCTCTGAAGCCGGCTTACCTCTGCCACTCAAGCCACCACTTCACCACCAAGCCCACATTTGGGTATGTATGTATGTATGCATGTACCAACCACTGCTAAACACGCGAGAATGCGCAACTGCACGCAACTCTGCATGCTGATTCCCGGGCATCGCAGTGAGCGATTCCCGCCCGCCTGCCCCCCGGTGGCTTTACAGTCGATGAATGGAACCTGTTGGTCGATGAATGCAAACCAATGAAAAGCCACACACGCACACCGCCGGCGCAGAATGAGACCTGCCGTTCCTGCACAGGGTCATGGCGCCGACCTGGAGGAAGTCGCAGCTTTTGCCCAGGACGTCAGCGCGCTCAAAGCCAGTCATCCCCAGAAAGGCTGCGTTGGTGTAGATGATTCGGTTATCGGGTAGGTTGCAGTCGGTAATGATTATGCTTTCCCTCAGGCTCTCCCTGGCACAACCTATGGTCACACTAGGTTCGGAATGTTGCTTATTGTCCGGGTCGAAGCCCTTCAAGACACCGACCTGCGAAACAGAAGCAAGCTCAAACGCCGTAGTGAAAAGCACGAACATCCGTGATTTGCCATCTGATGCGAAGCGCATTCGTGCGTCCAATACACATCTGCTGAGCACTGAGCCTGCAACCACGGCGCACTCGCTCCGCCCCACGCGCAGCGCTTTACCTGCAACGACCAGCTGCGAAAGTACAAATTTTGGGATCCGCAGCTCGCCTGGCGATTGGAGAAGAATCGGAGCTATATCTTAAGCGCAAAGACGCGCTCTCCAACCACGGGTATGTCAGCTTCCGACGTTGCAACCTGATTCTCGTCGTCAAGACCGCCAAACGATGTGCGGTCGCGAGTTGTGGGACCGCATGCCTTGCCTCCTGGGCAATACACCGTACAGTACGCGAAGTTCCTGTTTTGCTTCTGCCCGTATTTCACGCCTTATACTTTCATATCAACATCCAGCAGCGCGATATAAGCGCACGCGGACCCGGCGCTCTGCAGTCGCCTCTGATCTGTCTATATCAGTGAACTGAAGGAGAGAAGGGAACGGAGTAGCCACCTTGTACGCGCTGATCGCGTCGTTTGGCTCGCGCGGCGGATCAACCTGCCACGGTAACAATCATCTGTAAATATATATTATATATCTTTCAATACCAGAATCGCCAGCTCAATGGGCGGGCGTGCCACTTAATGCGCACCTTGAAGGACGAGAGCGTCAAACGACTCCAAAATGAGGTTTCGTCCTGAAGAGGGGGGAGAGTAGGTCCACAAGAGGTAAGGCTACAATGATATTGTGATATCAAATCGGCCATACCAGTCCTGGAGGCAAAAAAGCTCACTGCGAGCAAGACAATGCGCTGAGCAAAGACGAGGCCAGACGCTACGGGAGCAACTGATCCATCTTATTATCGGCAGATGTGAAACTCTTACTCACAAGAAAAACAAGCATCCAAACAATTCTTGCACCTTTCTTCGGAGCTGGACAACTACTTCAACTTCGGTGTCTCCTTCCAAGCTGTGCTTCAGTACAAGAGCGGAATCTGAATCCGCAGATTTGTATCCCAGTACAGAGGCCAAGGATCTCCCCAATACTTCCGTAGAGCTATACAATGTCAGCTTCTCAAAGCTGTCATTTACGAAGGCCAGCTTATGTTCGCAGTTAACGACGAAAATCGAGTCCGGCAGATGGTGTAGAGCCCTGCACACGGGGGAAAATTTGATTAAGCTAAGATGTGTCCGCAGGAACATTTCGCGAAGTAGAATTGCCACTGTCACGTAGAAAATTTCCGTTTGTGAAGTGGCTGCAGTGGAGCGTTTCCTTGGAAAATCGCACCTATCTTGCAAGTGCTGGAACATATTTGAACTGTCCTCTCTGTGTCGAACGCTGTCCAACACCGATGACTACATTATATGGGGCAGCTGTGATTCGAACTCGAATTTCGCTTCAAAATTCGGCAAACTGGTAGGGTATTTTTCATCCCGTGAGATTAACTCGGCCTGTGAGCGAGCCTGTGAGCGAAGGCTTTGATTGGAGGACGTCTTTGAAGGTAGTCTTTGAAGGTAATCCAAAATGTGAAACATAAACACTGTTGTCAGAACTTCGTTGGCTATGCTGGCTCGATTTCTGACGCCACGAGTGCTTTGCAAATAATACTAAGCAACATCCTACTCATTTCTTGCCAATTTGCATATTCGCGTTTGTTTTGCAATGTACTCGACAGGCAGCATATCATAACATACGATAGGTACCGGTTGGGTGGAGGGCTGGAGTTACAAACAAAAGTTTTTGCAGCACCGCATTCCTCCCGTCCGCGAGCCTCGCCTCGGGCGAGTGTAATATCTTGTTTGTGCGATCCATTCCGATTCGCGTCCCTTCCGTTGCCCGTTGCGTTGTTCAACTCGACTGTTCGCTGTACTTGTGTCACTTCACATTTACAATCTTAGATTTATTAAATATTTATCATCATCCTGAGGTCTTAGAATGGCCATTTGAACGTGATTTTCTGAGAGTGACATACATGAATGGTCATACTGCAATCCGCCATGACAAATCAATAATACGATCATCAAGGATTTGGATTTGGATATGTTTTTCTTTAGGGAGCCACGTGGACTATTATTAATGTTCTGAAGCTGTTCTGAAACGATGGAGACTTAAACAAGGTGAGAGAGAAAGATCTCAATTTCTGATATCTCAGTGCTGAAAACCTATAATGCCATAAATGTATAAATGATTTTATATGTGGATTTTATATTTTGAATGTGGCATATGGCATGCTTATGCTTTCTGGAGTGTTTCTGGACCGAACCTATAAAATCTTAAAGTGTAGTCTGTAGATGTTCTGGACCGAACCTATAAAATCTTAACAGCATCACCACAACGCAACGTCGAAGTCCCTTTTGCAATACAATATACATAATATCAGCTTTACTTTTGGGCCGGGTGAAGGGCATCCCTGCGTCTGTGTTACCCCCCCCCCGATTTCGGAGAAAATCCACCGAACTGGTCAAAACACTGCCAAGTGGTCGGGAAATCCTTAACACCTAAATGACGAATCGCTATACAGTGACACTATTTAGGTTTGGATACGCATTGGAATTACGCATTGGAAATATGCAGCTGGACACATGCAACAAAGAGGAAAAAACGTCGATATCGCGCGATTACGCTTCGATATCGACCCTGGACAAAAGCTCATCGTCAAGGCCTACAGCAATTTCATGACCTAATCAAACGTGCATTTTCGATGATGACGATGACTCGAAAATTACGCCAGACACTGTGTATAAAAATTATTTTCGATCTGACGGTACAATCACATGTACACAGTCATCGGACGCAGATAAATCGGTGTTGGGAAGCTCGAGAGAGTTTGAAACTGTTTCTTAATCACTTTCGACTTCCGTTCACTTCAAAATACACCGCTGCTGTTGACCGGGTCGGTAGCAACGGTGTATTTTTTAATAATAATAAAACATTTACGCTAGCAAAGGGGACACGAAACTTGAGAGTGCAGTATCCCTGCAAAGCAGGCTAGTGAAAACAACATGGGCTACTCCCTCTGCTACAGCGCGCCCACAAAAGGGGCTCGGCCCGCTTGACGGCGGGGTGACATCTAGAGAAAAAGCAAAGTGCTAAAAAAAAACTCTAGAAGATGGAGAAGCAGCCATGGCCGGGTGAGTGGAGGGGTGGCTGATTCTGAGTGGTGGGGAAGGAAGTCGAAGAATTCAGGGGTTTTTTGCTTTTTGGAGACGTTGAGAAAGGTGGTCAGGGTGGGCGGGGGACAGAGGGTGGGGGGATGGGGAGGGGGGACGGCCCCTCCCCTTGGGGTCTCGTTGGGGGCCGGGAGTTTACACTACCAGCTCCCAACCCATCCTATATTGCAAGTCTTTGAAAATTATTGCAAGAGAGTTTGAAGGAAATCGTTTGACTGTTGAACGGCTTCTATTTCTGACATGGTTTCATTGCTTGGGATGTCGACTGTGTGTGGGTCAGTGTTTAAGGTGGTGGTTGTGATTAATTTAAACACGTCTCGCCTGTTTTTGGTGTGTTGCCTGCAAACTCTTGAGAGTTTTTTGAGAAGTGGTTTAATCTTACCACGGGGTACACCCATCGTGTTGGGAACGGAACCAAAAAGAGGGGGGAGGTATCCCATGAGTGTAAGAGCTTTGGGCCATTTCACGGTGCTCATGAAGGTCTTGGAATTTGCATTGGTGATTGTCGTGTCGTACAGTAGTCACTCAGTAATAAGAAAACCTGTGAGATATATAGCTAAGACTATATATTGGGCTACGGTCAGAATGCTTTCACTTTCGGGTTTTCAAGAGTGCAAATGAAACATAAGATGGTCTCGGCTTTATGCCGGAAGCCCTAAAGCTGTGACACCCGTACTGTACCGAGTACTAGTACAGATAACAGGAAGTGACACACGGTGTGTCACATCCAGCACACCACCCTGGACTATTACGGAGGAAGAGTTAGGGTGGAGCAGGGTTGTCGCAGTCTGAAAACACACCATCTCAAGCGGTGGAAACAATTCTAGAGGGGGCCTGTGCTCTTGGCCAGGGCGGTCCCAAATCTCTAGCTAGCTGTGCACACAGGAAGGCATCTTGGCCCAATACTGATCTAGCAAGGCTACTAGCAGCTACAAAACAGCTCTAGCCACTTGGCAAGTGGTCCACAAAGCAGAGTTCACTGTTGATGTTGTTGTTGTCAATCTCAAAGTCCAGATCGAATAAGTCAAAATTGTCAAAGTCCAGAGAACCAGAGTCCAGATTGAAGTTGTCGTCGGGGTCAACGGGTCCAGAGTCCACAAAGGCGGAGTCAAGGAAGAAGTCCATTGCGCAATTCTGATAATTGAAGTATTGTCCGCACACCACCGCCCGTGGAGCAATCTCCACGCCACAAAGTGCGGAGGCGGTGACGGTGTCGAGCAAAGCCATGCTCACACACATGAACAGAGCCGGCAGTGTTGTTGCCGTGAGAAGATTTCCAATTGACGGCGTCCGGACACCACCAACCCGTGGAGCGGGTGGCGGTGCGTCCGCATGCAATTCCTCGTCGTCCGACTCCGAGTCAGCCACGCTAGTCGAATCATGCGTGGAAGAAATGTACGGAGGCAGGGGGTTGAAGGATTGAAGTGAGACCTGCGGCTCGGGCTCGAAGAAGCCCAATTTCACAGACATGCCTTCCATAAAGGACTGCTCGAAGGGGGGCTCGCTGTCGACGAACTGCCTCGGGAAGATTAGCGCGTTCTCGTCGCTCTCGATTGTCACTTGCGGCTCAGGCTCCACGATGTTCTCGTCGATCACGGCGGGCGCGGCCGAGCCGAAATGAACCATGGGAAAATGTTGTGGGGCCGATTCAGCACCACCGGCTACCTGCTTCAGCTCACGGAGAGCCGTGCGCGCCTCGTGCACGCGTGTAGCAAGGAGAGATGGCGGAGAAGGCTTTAAGCCCGCGTACTGCGCCCGAAGGCCAATGTTGATGTCGTCCGCGAAGGTGAAGGGCTCTTCGTCGTGACGAACTACGGGTTGATCATGTTGTCCACAAAGTCGAGCGAAGGTGGCGTCGTCCTGAGCGTCGAAGGCGGTCTGGAACGCGGAGACGATCTCGTCGTTCTCGTCGGTAGTCACCAAGTCGCACTCCGCGCATGCCATGTCGTCCGTGGGGCAATTCGCGGTGTCGTGGTAGTGTCCAGGAGGACAACGCGCGCACTCAGGGACGAAGGCGGAGGAGGCCACGTGGAAGGAGATGTTGTGGGCGGAGTGCTTCTTGTAGTGGTTTTGTCGCCAATTCCCGTCGGTCTTGAGCGGGCTCGCGGCGAAGCGGAAGCTCTTTCGCCCGCCATAGCCTCCAACACGATTGTCGCGGCCATGGAACTTGCCGTCGTCCCTCCTGTTGCGCTCATCCCGCCAACGTGAGGGTGGGAAAGAGACGCCACGCTTACCGTCACGCTGCGGGTGGCGACGGGAGGAATCCACAAAGCCCGAAAGGGGCTCGTCGCTCTTCGTGACGGAGTCCTTGAGCGTCACGAGAGCCGAAGTGGCGGCCTCCAATTGTTTCTCGAACTCCATGATGAGGTCCTTCACGTTCACGTCACCAGAGTAAAGCAATGCCGGGGAAGTCGGAGGTGACGGCTTAGGCTGCTTCCCGCGGGTAACACCGTTCTCGCTCTCCCAAATCTCGAGGATGTGGGCGTAGATGTCCTCGAGGTCGACCTTGGCCAAGTCCACGTCGAGCCGAAGCGGTGTGGTGACCTTGTCGTACATGATGGGGTCGAGGGACGCGAGTAGCTGCTTCTTGGCCATCATGGCTACTATCCCGCAGTCCTTGTGGGAGGACCACATTTGGATCTGGTCCTCCCACAAGGACCTGTTTTCAGAGAATTTAATTGGGCATCCCGACCGATATGGGAGGCGTGTCCAATGAAAGATAGTCTCTATGGGACCTATACTAAGTAGTATGATGGCTGGCTTGCCCTAGATCCGCTCAATATATCCACACGAATTGCATTTGTGAATGTCACTGACGGAATTTTGAATTTGCTTTTTTAAAAATATTCAAAATGTAGCAAACCGATACCATATCTTCAATATTTTTTTACCAATAGTATATCGAGGCTAAGCTTGGTGGCATGTGATAATATTCAACCCATACACGTGTTCCAAACATATTTGGGTCGTAGACCCGGTTGGAATGCGTATATATACTCTCTCCGATGCTATATTTCAACCGTACATGTGGAAAAAACATTTATCATCGGAAGGTCTAAGATATCAAGGCGACCTGCCCCGCCATGCATGATGCTCGCTTGAAGGCATACATCATGTCTATGGTCCACATGACGCACCAAAACTTCATATATATGCACATAGGGAATTTATGAAAGCTTAACATCATCCATACATGGTATTTTGTGAGCAGTGCACACTCGCCAACTTGAATAACCGACATTTTTCAAAGTGCAAAATTCACGAAAATCGGATTATGCTGGGGGGTGAGCATACGCCACGATGAAAGTGAGGTGTAACAACGAGTATATCGTGCACTATCCTACTAGGTTTCTTTTTTTGGTCATGCTTTCGAAGTTTGGGACCATGGGCCACCCCTAGAGCCCACCCCCCACCCCCCATATCACGCGAAGACCTTGGTCCTTGTGGGAGGACCAAGCTTTTTTCGTTAATTTGTGTGAAATCACCTCCCCAAAGCACACCTACAACACACCATCCCAAGCTCACTCCGGTGACAAACCCATGCAAAATAATATTCATTTAACTCATAAATATGATGTGAAAAACCTCAAACGTGCTTTAAAGGGTAAAACAATGGTCAATATAACCATTACAATGTGGTCCTTGTGGGAGGACCAATAATTTGGATAGTAGCCAATCATGTCGTCGAGCGGACCAAAGGGCGAGTTGCGGATAGCCGTTAGGCAGGCGTCGAAGTCTTGGATCAACGGATCGGGGTCGAGGTTGGAGGCGAAGTAGATGGCACACAACTCTTCGTAGTTCCCAAGGGGTCGGAGAACTCGAGGAAGTAGCCGCTTCGTGACCTCAAGTAAAGCCCGCTTCCCATCCCGCGGGGAAGCGCGTCCAGAAGCGTCCACCCAACGCCTGGCGGGTGAGTGCGGTTTCGTTAAAGATGTCAACGTCGTAAAGAGGATGGCGTTGTAGACGTCGTTGACCTCCTTGGTGGCATCCGCCAAGTCGAAGAGGGTGTCGTTGGCGGCGTCCTTCAGCTCAAATGCCAATTGTAAAGATGTCACCAACGATGTCCATAGTACATTGCGGTCCGATTCGCGTCACCTCGGAATGTGTACCAGGCACACTCCTGATAGCTTAAACATATTTCTTTCTTTATTTTTCTTCCTTTTCTTTTATCTTCTTTCTTTTCTTTTTATGTTTTCTGCTGTTTTTGGTGTGTAATATTAACTTCACAGTCTTATATTCCACTGTTTTATTGCATGACAAACTCTGGCCTCTAGCCTAGAATTACAATCACTTTTCCGATATAATGTCTGGTCTCAAACCTAATACATCTATATCCTTATGTTCAGTCTTGGCATACAGCCTAATACTAACATGTGAAACTTGTCCTTAATTCATTCTCTTGATCAACACTAACTGAGGTCCACTTTCCAAGCTTCCCTTTCAACATGTTGCTCTCTAACAATCACTAGCAGGATTCATGTGTTGACATCTGCCATCGACCAATCATGTGCACATATATGCCTGATTCTGGTACTCCTCCACCAATCATCAGGCAGATCACGATATCGCCATTGCAGATCTTTCTGGAATCCACCAGATCCTCAATATAAATATTGTCATTGCAGATCTTCTCCTGAAATCTGCCTTGCCATCAATTATTTCTTCATACAGCTGTGACCGGCATGTAACAAGGCCCTTGCAGCATGCAACCACCCGTCACCAGCATGCAACCTGGCATATGTAGCATGCAACCTGGTCTCTGTCGCATGCAACCTGGCCTCTGTGGCATGCAACCAGCCATCTGTAGCATGCAACCTGGCCTCCGTGGCATGCAGCCTGGCGTATGTAGCATGCAACCTGACATTTGTAGCATGCAACCTGGCCTCTGTCGCATGCAACCTGGCCCCTGTGGCATGCAACCTGACATCTGTCGCATGCAACCTGGCCTCTGTCGCATGCAACCTGGCCTCTGTGGCATGCAACCCGACATCTGTCGCATGCAACCTGGCCTCTGTGGCATGCAACCTGGCCTCTGTAGCATGCAACCTGACATCTGTCGCATGCAACCTGGCCTCCGTGACATGCAACCGGGCCTCTGTAGCATGCAACCCGACATCTGTAGCATGCAACCTGGCCTCTGTCGCATGCAACCTGGCCTCTGTAGCATGCAACCTGACATCTGTAGCATGCAACCTGGCCTCCGTGACATGCAACCGGGCCTCTGTAGCATGCAACCCGACATCTGTAGCATGCAACCTGGCCTCTGTCGCATGCAACCTGGCCTCTGTAGCATGCAACCTGACATCTGTAGCATGCAACCTGGCCTCCGTGACATGCAACCGGGCCTCTGTAGCATGCAACCTGACATCTGTAGCATGCAACCTGGCCTCCGTGGCATGCAACCGGGCATCTGTAGCATGCAACCAGGCATCTGTGGCATGCAACCAGGCATACGCAGCATGCAACCAGGCATTTGTATCATGCAACCACTCGTCGGCAGCATGCAACCAGATCTCGTAGCATGCAACCCCGCTGCTCGTACCTCCCGGTACAACTCCTCCCCCCTCAAGAGCGGCCTATCTCCCGATGCCGCTCCCGGTGTCTTCAGGTATCAAGCTCCCCGAATTGAAGATGGTGGAAGAGATGACGCAGTAACGGAGCTGGTACGGGATACACGGCGTGAGCATCTCGCGCCCCTGGTTGCTGTGAAGACGATGGTCCAAGCTGAGCAGTCTCAGGGTGCCCTCCGGTGGCCCATTTACATGCGCAAGGTGTCCGCGAGGTACACTCCAGCAATGGCGTTGGTGGAGGTGAGCTAGTCCAGATACATGTCGGCTTACGATATCGCTCTCCATACTTACAGTAGGTGCAAAAGAGAGGCTGTGGCAGTTTACGAACCACTGACCGCAACCGCAGTGCATTCGGGTATCTTCCCTCAGGGTTTTCAAGAAACCAGTGTTTGGGCTTCAAGTACTCGATAGCATCCAGGATGCATTTCACACTCTTGTCTGCTCCTTCCAGATCAGGAGGGCCTCCCGTAGTGCGCGCCTGACTGTACTGGGTGCATGGAGGGCTGGCCCAGATGACATCAAAGAATCCCGGTGGATACTGAGTGGGGTCCCAGTCCTCCATTGATGCGAGATGGTTAGGTTGCCAGCGTGGGTCGTTGTCGAGCGTAACCACCGAGGCAGACGGGAAGCACTTGGCAAACTCCCTTTCCACCGATCCAGTTCCGCTGAACAACACCAAGATTCTCACCGGCCGGGTCTTCCGCTCTTCAAGGTCGGTGATCACCACTAGCTCTCCATTCCCCAAGGTTTCCACCCGCTCCCACGGCAGACAGAAGTCTTCCGGTGGAGAATCCACTTCCGGAACGTCACATGGGTGTTCCATTAGCTGGGATAAGGTGACGCCAAGGTGGACGGGCTGTCGCTGTTGACGTTGCCGTCGGTCATGCTCAGTGGACTTCAGCATGTCCGCCTGCATGCCTAATCGTCGTGCCTCGAACTCCTTGAGCTGCTGATTTTCCCCGCCTCTGTCCATCTTGTCTCTGGAGCGCCACTGGTCGTGAGCTGCCGAGTAGCCCGTCCAGCGTACCTTCCATTCCTCCACAGATTTACCCTTGACCATGCGTACACGATACGCCAGGATTTTGTCTACGTGAGCTTCCGCTTGCCCATCTACCATTACCGGGTCAGGTACGGGAAGTTGTGCTCGAGATGCAAACTCATCCTTGCCGGAGATGTACGGCTTCAGGCGGTGCTGCGCAAACACGTCGTGAATGCGCCAGTGCGGCGGTAGGGCCAGCCGATACGCCACCGGTGCCCCGCGGTCCGCCTCTGCCAGCTCCGCCTGCAAATCGCTGTAGAAGCACTCCACCACGGTCACAGGTCCATGCCAGCGCTTACCGAGCTTTCGGCACAGCGCGCGGTCCATCACCTTTTCCGTCAGATGACGAGCTTCGATCCACACCAGATCCCCCACTGCGTACTTATGCTGCTTGTGGCGCCGGTCGAACTGCTCCCGCTGGCGCTGCTGAGCCAACTCAAGGCGGCCACGCGCGTCTCGCAACTGCGACGAAAACTTCGCAGCCATCTCATGGGCGGTACCCACCCCCCCTTTCCGTCGCACAGAGCCAGGGAGAGTTGCAGCTTCCAGGAAAAGGTCCAATTGAGACATCGGGGACACCCCGTAGCATAGCTCAAAGGGCGTGAACCCGGTGACATCACTGCGCGAGTCGTTGATAGCGAACTCCACGTTCGTCATGTAGAGGTCCCAGTCATCAGGATTGGCACCCACGAACGAGCGCAACATGTCCTCCACCACCCGGTTGGTGTGTTCCGCCTGTCCGTCTGAACGAGGGTTGTACGGAGTGGTAGAAGCCACCCGTACCCCCATAAGCCTCATTAGCTCGCGCCAGAACGAGTCCTGGAATCTGGGGTCACGGTCGCATACAATCTTCATGGGGGCTCCATGCTGCCTCCAGACAACGTCGAAGTAGATGCGGGCCACCGCTTGCGCAGAGCTGTCCCCAAAGTTCATGGGCATAAGGTGCACCATTTTGCTCAGCTTGCACGTGAAGGTGACAAAGGCGTCGTTTCCTTGGGCGGTGAGCGGCAACCCTGTAACGAAGTCCACGCTCACATCCTGCCAGTTGCGTTGGGGAATAGCGTGCGGATTCAATAATCCATCGGGGTAGGATGCCCGGGGACGAACCGCCTGACATGTAGGGCATGAGGCCACCCATCCCGCCACATCCTCGGAGGCATTCCTCCACCAGAACCTGCGGAGAACTCTCTCCAGTGTCTTCTCCCGGCCAGTGTGGCCTGCAGCGGTGGAGTCGTGGGCATCCTTGAAGACTACTTCTCGCAAAGGGGAGCCCTCGCCGAGAACCAACTGGTACCGTCCTGCGGCTACACGCCATAGCACGTCCCCAACGATACGGAAATCCCTCGTGGCATGGTGCGGGGCCGCAAGGATCTCATCCCGCAGCTGCCGAAGAGGGCCGGCACGTGCATACTCATCGTGCAGGGACTCCAGGAATGTGACGTCTGTGGGGAGGCTCGTAGCATCGCGGGTCTCGGCAGCCTTACCCCGTCGCACTATAGGAGGCGCCACTCGGGGATGCCGTACTCTCGGCAACAGCTGTCGGGTAGGGGGAGCATGTACCACTAGCACGGGCCACGGAAGGTCGTGAAGTACACCGTCAGGAGTCTCGAACAGCTGTGTGGGTACCCCTCGTTCGTCATGGGTGGGTATCACTTCCACCAGCCTCATACCAGCCATTCTGAAGAGCCGCCTCCATTGAGGCATGCGGGCCTGGATGTCCGGTAGAAGGAACACTGCCGAGGTATGTGCGGGGTCTTGCCGCCATTCGTCCACATACTTACGCAACACCGCCTCGATGGAAATATGACTGCTGGAGTATGGGGGGTTGCACCAGACGTGCTTTCCCCGCCACTGTTGTTGCAGACAATCAGTCCAGTAGGCGTCCACTTGGCGGTTCCGTCCACCCAGGTCACAACACGCGTCGACGTCAAAGCTGCCGAACTGTCGTTGGAGGCGCTCAAAGACCTCCTTGCGCACCTTCCAGTCTTGCCGATCGGCTGGGGGCTTGGCGGTTCGACTAGACGGCCGAGCTGGCTGCTTAGGCCTTCGAGAATCCGTAGCAGGCCGTGTCGAGGTTTTCGGCGTGACGGAAGGAGTCGTCGTAGCAATGGGTTGTTGCAGCCGAGCACTACGACGCAATACCGGGGTGGTTCCCGGGGTGCTCGTTTCCTGCCGGTGCTTTCCAGATTCGGACCTATCAGCGAAGTAGTCGGTGGGAGCTCGCAGCATTAGTTGTGCTTCAGGCTGCATGCTGCATGTTGCATGCTCAGCTGGGCGTGTTGCATGCTCAGCTGGGCAGGTTGCATGCGAAGCTGAGCTGGTTGCATGCGAAGCTGAGCTGGTTGCATGCTCAGCAAGGCATGCTGCATGCTCAGGCGAGCTGATTGCGTGCTCAGACAAGCGTGTTGCATGCTCAGCGGGGCAGGTTGCATGCGAAGCTGAGCTGGTTGCATGCGGAGCTGAGCTGGTTGCATGCGAAGCTGAGCTGGTTGCATGCGAAGCTGAGCTGGTTGCATGCGAAGCTGAGCTGGTTGCATGCTCAGCAAGGCGTGCTGCATGCTCAGGCGAGCTGGTTGCATGCGAAGCTGAGCTGGTTGCATGCTCAGCAAGGCATGCTGCATGCTCAGCAAGGCGTGCTGCATGCCACAAAGCTGAGCTGGTTGCATGCTCAGCAAGGCATGCTGCATGCTCAGGCGAGCTGGTTGCATGCTCAGGCAAGCGTGTTGCATGCTCAGCAGGGCAGGTTGCATGCGAAACTGAGCTGGTTGCATGCGAAGCTGAGCTGGTTGCATGCGAAGCTGAGCTGGTTGCATGCGAAGCTGAGCTGGTTGCATGCTCAGCAAGGCATGCTGCATGCTCAAGCTGAGCTGGTTGCATGCTCAGGCAAGCGTGTTGCATGCTCAGCTGGGCAGGTTGCATGCGAAGCTGAGCTGGTTGCATGCGAAGCTGAGCTGGTTGCATGCGAAGCTGAGCTGGTTGCATGCGAAGCTGAGCTGGTTGCATGCTCTAAGGGGCGTAACTAGTTAGGCCAGTTAACTAGTTAGACCCAGTTACTACCAGTTATTGTTACTAGCTAGTTAATCAATTTCATTTTTATTAACTAACTGACCCTAGCTAGTTAATCAATTCGAACTAACCGTTTGTAGCTAGTTAATCAATTCGCTATTAATCGAATCAACTACTTAGTGGCAGTAACGAGCTGACCCCCCTCACAATTTATTAATTACCAGTTAATCACCCATGTTGCCCATTGCGATCGGTCGGAAAATCGGAAAATCGAGATTTTTTTATTTTCGTCACAGTCGAGTGACATCAACCTGATCGCGTGAGCCGAGATGAGTGTCATGAGTCGCACGTAGTCGAGTGTCGAGCGTTTTCACGAAGCCAGTTGTTGTCTTCTCTATCTGGTATCTCTTGGAAACATAAGCCTTTATCTATATATACAGTAAGCACTTGTAGAGTTCGTAAATTTTGCAGAACTGTCCGTTCGTATATAGGTATATCGCGCTAAAAAAAGGCTTTAGATACTATGGGGCGTACAAAGAAGAAACTGTCGGCATCGACAGCTTCAAAAAGCGGTCCTCGAGGTGAGGGTGGAAATGTTTCGATTAAGCTTACCCGAAAGATGTACTTCGCTTATTGTGCAAGAGCTCGCCTATTACTGAGATGTAATAGGTTTTCATTAATAATAGGAATAATAAGTACCTCGCGTTGCCAGTAATTATGCCATCTGGCACAACTAATACGTATACCCGAATGGGTCGATTTGGACCTCGAATGTGCAACATTTAATGCCGCATTATCCACATACTCAATTTTGGCAATACAGTAACCAGTTAAACCACCAGTTAACTAGTGCAAAAAAAGCAATTAACCCTTTGTAGCTAGTTAATCAATTTCTTATTTACTTACTAGCTAACCCCAACCAGTTAATCAATTTGCACTAATCACTTCCAACCAGTTGGACCTCAGGTCAACCGGTTACGCCCCTTAGCATGCTCAGCAAGGCATGCTGCATGCTCAAGCGAGCTGGTTGCATGCTCAGGCAAGCGTGTTGCATGCTCAGCTGGGCAGGTTGCATGCGAAGCTGAGCTGGTTGCATGCGAAGCTGAGTTGGTTGCATGCGAAGCTGAGCTGGTTGCATGCTCAGCAAGGCATGCTGCATGCTCAGGCGAGCTGGTTGCATGCTCAGGCAAGCGTGTTGCATGCTCAGCTGGGCAGGTTGCATGCGAAGCTGAGCTGGTTGCATGCTTAGTAAGGCATGCTGCATGCCAGGGCGCGCTGCCAGCCTGGAGTAGGCTCACCAGGGCTCGCTCCGCCACCTGAAGCGTCTCCACGCCATCCATCCATGACTCCATGGTGGCCACCCATCCTGGTACAGGGGGTGGCGGGTGGTCTTCAAAGATCTCCTCGACATCCAGCACGGAGAGCGGGTCCTTGGGGAGGTCCGTCTCCTTGTCTACAACACCGGCCTCCTTGAGCCCATCCCGCGGGTCCTTGGTCACGTAGTCAGGTCGGCGGGATAGCGCATCGGGGACCAGAAGGAGAGCTCCCTTGACGTACTCCATTCGTGGGACACCGACCTCCACCAGATCCATGTACCACCGTGCCTGCCGTCGGCTAAGCTCTCGTCCCGGGGACATTAGCCATTCCAGGGGGCGATGGTCACCTTGTAACCGGAAGTCGGAGGAGAACAAGTAGTGCCTCCAGGTGACGGTGGTGCAATGGTGCAACGCGCAGAGCTCCCTTTCGCCGGTGTGGTAATTCTGCTCCGCTGCAGAAAACTGCCGACTATCGTAGGCGATCACCCTCATACCGTCTCCCGTATCTTGCATGAGTACGCCTCCCAAAGCAACTCCACTTGCGTCCGTTTGTACCAAAAACGGCGCTGACCCATCCGCGGCTGCCTTCATGTCGGGCAATGCCAATACTGGGGCTGAGGAAAGAGCGGTTCTCAGCTCGTCGAAGGCCCATTGTTGGAGTTCTCCCCACTGCCACGGTACGTCGGTCTTGGTGAGCAAGGTCAAGGGTTGGGCAATCTCCGAGAACCGGTGCACAAACCGGCGGTAGTACCCCGCTAGTCCAAGGAACTGTCTGACGTGGGTTACTGTCTCCAGCTTCGGCCAGTCCTTGATGGAGGACACCTTGTCATGCTGAGGTTGGCATCCTTTGGCGGATAGAGTGTGGCCCAAGAACCGTAGAGACTCCTTCAGCATCTGCGCCTTGGATGCCTTCAGGTATACCCCTTTTTCTCGACAAGTGTCCAAGATCTGACGTACGTGGTCGTAATGTTCTTCCACCGTGCGTGAGAAGACCACCACATCGTCGATGAAAATCCGTACAAAGGGGAGATGACCAAGTGCACGCTGCATTCGCCGCTGATACTGAGATGGAGAGTTCTGCAGGCCCAGGGGCATCACCAACCATTCGTAGGCCCCCATCTGGGTGGTGAACGCGGTCTTCTCCACGTCCTCCTCGGCCATTGGCACTTGCCAGAATCCGTCCACCGCGTCAAAGGAAGAGAAGAACGCTGCCCCTTGCATCTCGTCAAACATCAGTTGGATGTCCGGTAGTGGATACCGGTCCCGCACCGTCTGTTGATTCAATTGTCGGTAATCCACCACCAGACGCAATGTCTTCGGATCACCAGGCTTGGGTACCATCAGACATGGGGCGGCATACGGGCTTGACGACGGCCGGATGTAACCCTTCTTCACGAGCTGCTCGATGCGTTCACGTAACTGGCGTAGCTCTTCAGCGGTCATCTTGTATGGACGCCTACATGGTGGTCCACCCTCCGCGTCCGGCTTGCGATCGATGCGGGCCTTGTCCTCCTCAGTGCGACACAACTTGGAGGCCTCCGGTAGAGCTGCACACAGGGTATCTAGATACTTCTCAAAGAAGGCGTCAAAGCGCTGCTTCCACGTGCTGCTTACCGGTGCATCTCGAGTATCTTGACGGGGTCCTTCCTTCTCCACGGGAGTGTGAGGTGGCGGTACTTCAGCAGCGGTAGCCGCAAAGGCTGCCTCATGGTCGTTCCCGCGCGCGGCCATCA
>LGRX02027896.1:0-49992 GCA_001247695.2 Cymbomonas tetramitiformis | reverse complement strand
GCGAAGCTGAGCTGGTTGCATGCGAAGCTGAGCTGGTTGCATGCGAAGCTGAGCTGGTTGCATGCTCTAAGGGGCGTAACTAGTTAGGCCAGTTAACTAGTTAGACCCAGTTACTACCAGTTATTGTTACTAGCTAGTTAATCAATTTCATTTTTATTAACTAACTGACCCTAGCTAGTTAATCAATTCGAACTAACCGTTTGTAGCTAGTTAATCAATTCGCTATTAATCGAATCAACTACTTAGTGGCAGTAACGAGCTGACCCCCCTCACAATTTATTAATTACCAGTTAATCACCCATGTTGCCCATTGCGATCGGTCGGAAAATCGGAAAATCGAGATTTTTTTATTTTCGTCACAGTCGAGTGACATCAACCTGATCGCGTGAGCCGAGATGAGTGTCATGAGTCGCACGTAGTCGAGTGTCGAGCGTTTTCACGAAGCCAGTTGTTGTCTTCTCTATCTGGTATCTCTTGGAAACATAAGCCTTTATCTATATATACAGTAAGCACTTGTAGAGTTCGTAAATTTTGCAGAACTGTCCGTTCGTATATAGGTATATCGCGCTAAAAAAAGGCTTTAGATACTATGGGGCGTACAAAGAAGAAACTGTCGGCATCGACAGCTTCAAAAAGCGGTCCTCGAGGTGAGGGTGGAAATGTTTCGATTAAGCTTACCCGAAAGATGTACTTCGCTTATTGTGCAAGAGCTCGCCTATTACTGAGATGTAATAGGTTTTCATTAGTAATAGGAATAATAAGTACCTCGCGTTGCCAGTAATTATGCCATCTGGCACAACTAATACGTATACCCGAATGGGTCGATTTGGACCTCGAATGTGCAACATTTAATGCCGCATTATCCACATACTCAATTTTGGCAATACAGTAACCAGTTAAACCACCAGTTAACTAGTGCAAAAAAAGCAATTAACCCTTTGTAGCTAGTTAATCAATTTCTTATTTACTTACTAGCTAACCCCAACCAGTTAATCAATTTGCACTAATCACTTCCAACCAGTTGGACCTCAGGTCAACCGGTTACGCCCCTTAGCATGCTCAGCAAGGCATGCTGCATGCTCAAGCGAGCTGGTTGCATGCTCAGGCAAGCGTGTTGCATGCTCAGCTGGGCAGGTTGCATGCGAAGCTGAGCTGGTTGCATGCGAAGCTGAGTTGGTTGCATGCGAAGCTGAGCTGGTTGCATGCTCAGCAAGGCATGCTGCATGCTCAGGCGAGCTGGTTGCATGCTCAGGCAAGCGTGTTGCATGCTCAGCTGGGCAGGTTGCATGCGAAGCTGAGCTGGTTGCATGCTTAGTAAGGCATGCTGCATGCCAGGGCGCGCTGCCAGCCTGGAGTAGGCTCGCCAGGGCTCGCTCCGCCACCTGAAGCGTCTCCACGCCATCCATCCATGACTCCATGGTGGCCACCCATCCTGGTACAGGGGGTGGCGGGTGGTCTTCAAAGATCTCCTCGACATCCAACACGGAGAGCGGGTCCTTGGGGAGGTCCGTCTCCTTGTCTACAACACCGGCCTCCTTGAGCCCATCCCGCGGGTCCTGGTCACGTAGTCAGGGCGGCGGGATAGCGCATCAGGGACCAGAAGGAGGGCTCCCTTGACGTACTCCATTCGTGGGACACCGACTTCCACCAGGTCCATGTACCACCGTGCCTGCCGTCGGCTAAGCTCTCGTCCCGGGGACATTAGCCATTCCAGGGGGCGATGGTCACCTTGTAACCGGAAGTCGGAGGAGAACAGGTAGTGCCTCCAAGTGACGGTAGTGCAATGGTGCAACGCACAGAGCTCCCTTTCGCCGGTGTGGTAATTCTGCTCCGCTGCAGAAAACTGCCGACTATCGTAGGCGATCACCCTCATACCGTCCCCCGTATCTTGCATGAGTACTCCTCCCAAAGCAACTCCGCTTGCGTCCGTTTGTACCAAAAACGGCGCTGACCCATCCGCGGCTGCCTTCATGTCGGGCAATGCCAATACTGGGGCTGAGGAAAGAGCGGTCTTCAGCGCGTCGAAGGCCCATTGTTGGAGTTCTCCCCACTGCCACGGTACGTCGGTCTTGGTGAGCAAGGTCAAGGGTTGGGCAATCTCCGAGAACCGGTGCACAAACCGGCGGTAGTACCCCGCTAGTCCAAGGAACTGTCTGACGTGGGTTACTGTCTCCAGCTTCGGCCAGTCCTTGATGGAGGACACCTTGTCATGCTGAGGTTGGCATCCTTTGGCGGATAGAGTGTGGCCCAAGAACCGTAGAGACTCCTTCAGCATCTGCGCCTTGGATGCCTTCAGGTATACCCCTTTTTCTCGACAAGTGTCCAAGAACTGACGTACGTGGTCGTAATGTTCTTCCACCGTGCGTGAGAAGACCACCACATCGTCGATAAAAATCCGTACAAAGGGGAGATGACCGAGTGCACGCTGCATTCGCCGCTGATACTGAGATGGAGAGTTCTGCAGGCCCTGGGGCATCACCAACCATTCGTAGGCCCCCATCTGGGTGGTGAACGCGGTCTTCTCCACGTCCTCCTCGGCCATTGGCACTTGCCAGAATCCGTCCACCGCGTCAAAGGAGGAGAAGAACGCTGCCCATTGCATCTCGCCAAACATCAGTTGGATGTCCGGTAGTGGATACCGGTCCCGCACCGTCTGCTGATTCAATTGTCGGTAATCCACCACCAGACGCAATGTCTTCGGGTCACCAGGCTTGGGTACCATCAGACATGGGGCGGCATACGGGCTTGACGACGGCCGGATGTAACCCTTCTTCATGAGCTGCTCGATGCGTTCACGTAACTGGCGTAGCTCTTCAGCGGTCATCTTGTATGGACGCCTACATGGTGGTCCACCCTCCGCGTCCGGCTTGCGATCGATGCGGGCCTTGTCCTCCTCGGTGCGACGCAACTTGGAGGCCTCCGGTAGAGCTGCACACAGGGTATCTAGATACTTCTCAAAGAAGGCGTCAAAGCGCTGCTTCCACGTGCTGCTTACCGGTGCATCTCGAGTATCTTGACGGGGTCCTTCCTTCTCCACGGGGGTGTGAGGTGGCGGTACTTCAGCAGCGGTAGCCGCAAAGGCTGCCTCATGGTCGTTCCCGCGCGCGGCCATCATGAGCCACTGAGGTTGTGACTCTTCATCCCCGGCCAGGCGCCTGGTCTCGGCGTGGATGAGGTGCTGCTTCAGCTGCGTTGCCGTCAAGAATACCTCATCGATCAGCCCCGCGCCTTGGGCTTTGCCCTGACCCATCCCCGGACTACAGCCCGCGAGCGTCACCCGTTGCTGTTGTCCTCCACCATTTGCTCGCGTGTTGAAGGATACGGAACCGTGACCGGCATAATCCAACGTGACCGGGGAAAGACTGCGAAGCCACTTACCCCCCAACACCACGTCTACTTGGATTCCTAGCGGCAAGACCCGCAGAGCCATTCGCTTCTCACAGTAGTTTACTCCCGCCGCCGTGTGCGCGGTGAACATGGTGTACGCCACCTCTCCAGCGGTCTTTACAGATCCATCTGCCAGTGTGACCTTCATTGGCGTCCCTGAGCGCACTGTCAAGTCACAGGTACGGGCACAATCCGCCGAGATGAAGTTGTCCGAGGCGCCTGAGGCCACCAGCACCTTTACTCGGTGTCCACGAAGGTAGGCATAGAACACCAGGAGTAAGGGTCCTTCCTCGTCCCGCACCGCTGACAGTGTATGTGCCAAGAGTGTCCCTGTTCGAGTGTTTGCTTTCCAGCGCACCCCCCCCATCCAGTTGAGCACGCTTACATTTAAGAGCATCTTCAATTGGGTGAGAGCTCAAAGCGGTTGCAGCCTCATCCACCAAGGCGTTGCACTCGTGTTCTTCGCCACTACCATACATGTTCAGTGGCACTGACGTACGTGGTGGCGTTGGTCGAGACACTGACGTGAGTGGTATCACTATCAGTGGGGCTGACGTGAGTGGTGTCACTGTCGGTGTCGCTGACGTGAGTGGTGTCGCTGCCGGTGGCACTGACATGCGTTGTGTCGCTGTCGGTGGCGCTAATGTGCGTCGTGTCGCTGTCGGTGGCGCTGACGTGGGTAATGCCACTGTCGGTAGCGCTGACATGTGTAGAGTCGCTGTCTGATCCGCTTTCCAGCGGCTGGAACCCACCGGTTGCATGCTGGGCCGAGCGCGTTGCATGCTGGGCCAGGCGCGTTGCCTGCTCAGCGGGGCATGTTGCATGCTTGGCGGAGCCGGTTGCATGCCCAGGCTGTCTGGTTGCATGCTCAGCCGGGCGTGTCGCATGCTCAGCCGGGCGTGTCGCATGCTCAGCCGGGCAGGTTGCATGCTTAGCCAGGCTGGTTGCATGCTCAACGAGGCAGGTTGCATGCTGAGACCCACCGGTTGCATGCTGAGCCGGGCGTGTTGCATGCCGGGCGAGGCGTGTTGCATGCTCAGCCGGGCGGGTTGCATGCTCAGCAAGGCATGCTGCATGCTCAGGCGAGCTGGTTGCATGCTCAGCGAGGCAGGTTGCATGCTCAGCTGGGCGTGTTGCATGCTCAGCTGGGCAGGTTGCATGCTGAGACCCACTGGTTGCATGCGCAGGCCGGCTGGTTGCATGCTCAGCAAGGCATGCTGCATGCTCAGGCGAGCTGGTCGCATGCTCACCGGACTGGTTGCATGCTGTGAGGCGCTGGTTGCATGCTGGAATCCACTGGTTGCATGCTGAACCAGGCGTGTTGCATGCTGGTCGGGGCGTGTTGCATGCGGGGACAGGTCCGTTGCATGCTCAGCCGGCCGAGTTGCATGCCGGCGTGGGCTGTTAGGTCCTCCCGCCAGTTGCTGGGTCATGTTCAGCTCCTCCTCGGGCGGACTAGGGCAGGATGCAGCACGTTGGCTGCATGCTGGCGGTATGCTGCCCGATCCGCCTGCCAGCTGCTGGGTCATACTCAGCTCCTCCTCAAGGTGCTCAGGTTCGCCCGCCGGTTGCTGGGTCGTGCTCAGACCCTCCCAAGCAGCAAGACGCGCAGCCTCCCAAGCCGCAAGACGCGCAGCTTCATTCTTCCTCCAGGCTTTCATCCGCTGGTCCAAGGTCGTACGCTTCCTCCCACTCCTCGAAGGCTTCGAACGACGGGTAGGCGTATCCTCCCCCGAGGACTGCTCACGGTGTTGCTGCAACCGGTACTGGCTGCAATGAATCTCCATCTCGGACTCGTCCGTGCTGTGGGTTAGGTCCGAGGGGCTCGATCCCAGAGTTGCCGCAAGAACTGTCTCGTCTGGTTTGAGAGGAGCAGGATTGGGAGGTGGGTGTGCTCGTCGAACACGTCCGAACACAGCATGCACAATCGCCTTGCCGCACTGCCTGACCCGCTGGACTGCCGTGGTCCATGTGGAGGCCGTCTTGAGCGCATGGGAGTCAAAGGGGGTGTCCTGCGCTCGTTGTGCCCGCCGACGTCGCCACAAGCGATAGGCTTGCTGTATTGATATCGCCGCCGACGCTTAACGCCGTCGAAGGCGACGGAGCCCAGTCGTCTCCCAAGGTCGGCCTTCTTGAGGTACATTCGTCTTCGGCCCGTATTCTTGCTCCACAGCCCGACGCTGCTCGCGTGGGCTCAACTCTGCCCAGGCCAAGCCCAATGTGCCACCCATGCGACCACGCAAGCGGGCAAGTATAAGCTCGTCCAACTCGTATTTCCGTTGGCGACGGCTGAAGGGTGTAGTCGCGGGACGTCGTGTAGCATGGCGACGACTGCGCTCAGCCATCTTGTGTGCCTCTGCCGGGGACTTCTTCTTGAGGGTCATGCGTAGTTGTCGTAGTACACATTAACAATAGCCTAATGGCGTGCTAAAGGTATCATAAAGGCTTAATACCGCTCTACGTTTAACATATTGCTCACCTGCTGCTGGGCGGCCAATAACTTCGTCATCTCTTGGACCAACAACGACGTGGCCGCTTTTGCGTCTCGCATGTCTGGGTCTTCGTCTGCATCCGTTCTATGGTCGTCGCCTTTCATAGATCCAGCTTCGTCCCACGCTTCGCCACCCACTGCATCACCCTCCTCGTCGCATGGATCCCCCCCTCGTCGAAGTTCTCACCTTCGCAAGATGAGTAATCTTGGCTGTAGGAGCGGTCGTCGTCCGATACTCCCGGATCCATCTCCCGCATCGGGTTGGATTTGCACGTGGTGTAGGAGCGGTCGTCATCCACAAGCTCACAATCGTCCATTTGGGCCTTCGCAGGACTGTTGCACACCTATGATGCCGTTAGCATGTTAAACATTGTGTAACGACGTACTAACGACATCTTAACTGCACTCTAACGGCGTTTCCAGTACCGGAGGTTGTTCAGGTTTTTCACTCACCTTGCCGGAATGGCGCGGGTGTCATTCGATTTCACGTCATCGCCCGATGGCATGACATGACGCACATCCGTGTCTGGGACGTCTACCGCATCCGTGTAGGCCTGTCCGCGCCGTATCCTTTTGAACAACCTTCGGTGACGAAAAAGGGTTGCTCGACTAACCCACACGGTCGTGCCATAGCACATGTCACAATCACATAACGCCAAGCCGTTTTTATAAACCAACCCTCCGTGTTGAACCTCTGCCGCCCGTATTGCGCTTTCATGTGCGTCGTCTCGCATCTTCCACTCCATCTCCAATGGCGTCATCAACGGATGTTGAAGACGCATCTCCGTTGACACCGTGCTGCGAGGATATGAAGCCGTTAGTACACTGTTAGCACTTTATCACAATGGTAACGGCGACCTAACTCCCGGCGATAAGAGCTCGGATGGGGGCTCACCTCGCCATGTTCACCTCCCCGTTACCCAAGCTCGCGGGGGACGCGGGAGGGCGTGTGTCGTGGGTGTCGGTGCCGATGAAGTTGTTCCATTGGACATCTAGCCGCTCCAAGTTCATCTCATCCGTTTCACCAAAGTACCGCACCGGTTCCCCCATGTGACGGAAAGCACGATTCACGGCCTCCCAATCGGCAAATCCGGGAGGGAAAACAGGTAAGGTCTCACCGGCGGCGATGCCCTCATTGTCGTCGAACATGCATATACAGGAGTACATCCGTGCCAACCGGGCATGGGCAGGTTCCCCAACTACCAAAGTCGCCGGTAGACCAAGTTGGCGTAATATGTCTTTTACATCCTTAAAGTCTTCGGGGTCGTCGTCCTCAATGGATTCCACGATGCTTACCACGTCAACGCGGTCCTCTATCAATGACGAGGGACGGGCGTCGTCATCGGTGGGGGCGGCCATCGGCTCGGGGCGTGGCGAAGGCGAGGCGGGCGGCGGGGAGTCGTGGACGTCTCCTATCAAGGAGGGCGGAGGGGTGGTGTCGTCATCGGTGGGGTCGGTCATTGGCTCGGGGCGCGGTGAAGGCGAGGCGGGCGGCGGGGAGTCGTGGACGTCTTCTATCAAGGAGGGCGGAGGGGTGGTGTCGTCATCGGTGGGGTCGGCCATTGGCTCGGGGCGCGGTGAAGGCGAGGCGGGCGGCGGGGAGTCGTGGCCTCGCCTGGAGATAGCACGCCTTTATACCACTGTTAGCACGCTAAATAAAGGCGTGGTGAAGGCACCCTAGCGCCGACATACAAACCGCCCAAAGGGGGGGCTCACCTCGCCAGGTCCACATCCCCATGACGCGGAAAGTGGTCGGGGAGCTCGGTCGTCTCGGGGTGTGGCAAAAGCGTGGCGACAGAAGAGTCGCCGTCGTCCTCAATGGATTCCACGATGCTTACCACGTCAACGCGGTTCTCTATCAATGACGAGGGACGGGCGTCGTCATCGGTGGGGTCGGCCATCGGCTCGGGGCGTGGTGAAGGCGAGGCGGGCGGCGGGGAGTCGTGGACGTCTCGTATCAAGGAGGAAGGAGGGGTGGTGTCGTCATCGGTGGGGTCGGCCATCGGCTCGGGGCGCGGTGAAGGCGAGGCGGGCGGCGGGGAGTCGTCGACATCTCGTATCAATATCGAGAGAGGGGTGGTGTTATCGATGGAGGCTGCGACAATGAGCATGATTGCAGTGGCAATGGACATGAGACAATGTCGCACGCCACGTGTCCGTAATTTTATGGGAAATACGCGGTCGGCGTACATTACCTTGCCCGGTTCTTCTTCCAAAATGGACGGGATCGGCAACCATGACGGGTACCGTAGGGTCGTTAGCATGTCTTGGGCGCAACGATGAAAGTCGCGGGGAGTCATGCAAGTTGGTTCGTCCTTGCGATGGCCACAAGTGTAAATCTGAACCATGCCGACGTTTCTCGACTTACGCGCTTCCAATCTACAAGCGGTTACGTGACAAAGAGCACGCATCATGTCTTCCGTTTGGCACCTGTCACGTTAGAGTGCAGTTAAGATGTCGCTAGTACGTCGATACCTAGTGTTTAACATGCTAGCGGCATCATATGTGTGCGACAGTGTTGCGAAGGTCCAAATGGACGATTGTGATTCAAGAGTCCAACTGAAAGTTAGGGCACTTTCAAAGGGTCCTTGAAAAACGAAATCACTCACCTTGCATCATTCACGCACGCCACAGTGGTTTCCGCCCATTGGCTAACTCGAAACTTCTTCGTGTGCTCCTCGAAATGTTGACCCAACCGGAAACCCTCCGGACAACCAACGGTATCGGCAGCAAGTGGTACCGCCGGACTTGATGGTGCGGAGGTGGCAATATTCACCGGACCACGCGGTGGTGCCAAGGGTACTGGGTGAGGTGCTGGGTGACACATGGCCATTCGGGCTAGTCGTGGCGTACGCGTTTTGGCCACCGGTCGTTCTTGTCGTTGGAGGGAAAGCCCACGGTGACCCGGGGCCGCACGGGGTGTACTTGCGGACGCCTGCACGAACTGGTCGGGGTCATCGGATGCATCGGGGGGAAGTTGGCGAGTCCATTGTTCACGTAGCGCGGAGAAATGCTCTCCGGGGCGAAGTGCTTTACGGGGCATCGCAGGCCTGTGACCCCCCCCCCTCCCCCCGTAGGCCTGTTAAGACGCGGTTAGTACGTCATAAAGGAGTCCTAATGCCACACGTTAGGGTGTCATTAGGATACCGTTAGGATGGGCGAACTACAGGCATCCTAAAGGCCTCCTAAAGGTGTCCTAACCAGGGAATCTTTTGAGGAATATTCCTCTGGGCCTGTTAAGATGTGCACCACATAGCACGCCCTTAGGACACCTGTAACATGTTGTCGCCGTTAGCATGTAGCTAGCACGCCTTTAGCATGCGTGGCAATAGCATGTTAGCGGCGTCTAGTCTCACCTAGTACGCCACTAACGGCGTGCAATATGGTGCCGTTAGCATCTAGTCTCACGTAGCAGGTACCGTAACGGTATCGTAGCGGCATCCTACAGCATACTAACAAAATCGCATGCAAACAAAAAAAAAACAAAAAAAAACCGCAAGTATGGCGTTAGTATACTAAATGGCATCATAAGAGCATGCTACCGGCATAATATCCGCGTAATGTACATTGCATGCTAAAGGGGTACTAACGTCATATGACTTGTATGACATAAGCTATAAGACCCAAAAATAGCGAAAAGAAATTGGCAGGGAAATGGGCAAGTTGAAGGGAACACACCCCTCCAAGCAAAATGTTGGTTTTGTTTTTTTTTGCCATAGATATGAAGCATTTTGTGCGCACGATTTTTTCAAAATGCGCAGGAGCAAAAAAATAAATATAAACAAAAGAAATAAAATGAAAAGTTCTCACCCCCAATGATTTTGTAGCAATCGGACGGTCGAGGTGACACCCAGAAGAATGGACCGAACAAAATCGTTTCTTATATATAATTGCCCTCTACAGGGATTCGAACCGAGCACCTTCCGCCTTCAAGAGCGACAACCTACCACTAGACCATTACGACAAGAGCGATGCACACTGTAGATGCAAGGTGACCAAGTTCAATGACACAACGTATGACACAAAAGGGCTTGCGTAAAAAGGTCACGAAAAAAAGAAATTGAGCGCCACAAATTCGAACTGCGTGGTCAATGCGAATGCAAGGTAACGAACCGAAGTTCGAACGGTAACCGGGGAGGAGCGCCGTAGCATGTTAGCCGCCAACTAAAGGAGTCTTAACGTTTCACTCTGCGTGGTGTCTCATCGATAAAGACGCAACTCACCCGTACCAAACCGTACACACCCGCAGCCAGGCCGAGCCCCTCACTCAAACATCCATCGATGAGTCACCCCACAACCGAGGAGCGAGAGGCATACGACGACCTCTGCGATGCTATGGGAGAGGAGAAATCATTGGCGGGCTTGTTGGAGTACGTGTCGTGGCATAGAAAAAGCGAAGAGGGATTCGCCTCCGCCCCCGCCACCGCAAAAGATGCCAAGTGGAGTAATACCAAGCAAAGGCCCCCCCGAAAAAAAGTTGGAGCGGTTGGGATGCGCATGCGCAATCGCGGGGTTCTACAACCCCACGAGCGGGCGGTGCGCGCCGCGATCAACAAAGAGACGGGTGCGCACCGCGGTTCGTTGGATTGTCGTTGCTTGGTTGTATTGTTGCTTAATTAACTTTCTTCTTCCTTCACGTTGTGCGAATACACAGTGTCGATGAAACAATGGAATCCCCTCGTCAACGTGGGGGCCCAACAAGAAGCGTACTCCGAGCTCGTGCACAAAATCGCCAAGGAGAGTGGTCACGACCACTCCACGGACGTCACAATCCTCCCCTATATACAGGGGAAGATAAGAAACGACGTCAACAACTTCCGCTCCGCGTTCCGTTATGGATCGTGGAAGAAGGAGGGCAAAGCGTGGGTCTTGAAGCCCCACGCAAAGCACCCCTTCGCGAAGGTGGAGGGGGCGGAGGGAATCTCCGTCACGGTCTATAACGACGCGGCAAAGCTTGTGGCCTTGAAAAAAGCTGGGATTGAGCCTGTGGCTCTTCCCACCACGTACGAGGAGGGCCTCCCTAGCCTGGAGGATACACGTAAGTTGCACGTAATGAGCCCTTTTGTGATAACATGCATAACTTATTACCTCTCTGGACACTGTGTTTTCTGTTAGTACACAGTCTTTAGTACGGCGTTAACATACTAACTGCATACTAACTGTATACTAACTGCTTTGCAGGCGAGTGTTTACTAGCCTCGTGGTCGAAGAGAGTTGTATCCCTCGGGGACAAAGAGGAGGAGGACGCCGAAGAGGAAGAGCCCCTCCGAAAGCGACCTGCTGAGTCGGAGGAGGCCCCCGGGGCTTCTCCCTCCAAAAGCACGAGAGCCCAAAAGGCCAAAAAGGGCATGGAGGATCCTCGCGACAAGGGCAAGGAGGGGGAGGGGGGGGGACATGGAGGCACCCAGTCGGACGAGGAAGACCACGTCAACCTGGCCTCGAGGTATCCAGTGGGGACCGAGGTCTACGTCTACGCCCGCCCTACGGCCGATGACGAGGCCATCAAAGCCCCATTGGAGGAGAAGGAATACTTCACCTCCAACGGGGCTTTAAAACAGGAGGTGCCCCTGTTGGCAGGGAAGGTCACTGTGTGTGACCTTCACCAGTCAGTGGAGCATTGGCACGTATCCGATGAGCTGAAGCTCCCCCCCCCTCTTCCTGGGTCTGGAGGTGAGTTTTGCTGCACGTTTTGCCTTTAGGATGCCTTTAGGATGCCTTTAGGATGTCTTTAGGACGCCTTTAGTATGTTATTGGCGTCTTAACGGAATTTGCAGCTGTATTCACTTTCCCCTCTGACTTAAGTTAATCTGGTTTGCCACAGATATCCAAGGCAAACCAACGAACCGGGAACTCAGGTGTCGACGAGTTCGGAGGGAAGGGGGTCACGGCCATCAACACGATTCTGAAGAAAACCGACCCTTTCCTCAAAAAAGCCCTTGTAAGGGGCAAGGACCTTGAAAAATATTTTTGGGCAGCCTTCCGGGGCAAAAAGAACGTTGCCATGGCTGCTAGTCCCTTGCCCTTAGTCATAGATGCCGCGTACATCCGGTACGGGGCATTAGAGCACGCCTTCGCGGGCCCCCCCGAGGAGGATGCGTGAGGAGGATGCCCCTCACGCGTAAGTACCTTATTGGTAACATTTTTGTAATTATGAATTTTTGTACTTGTGAAAATAAATCAAACTTGTTTCATAGTTTCGTAGCACGTTTGATTGCATTGTTTCCCAATCTTGTTTTGCTATTGCACACTCCGTCCATAGCAATATCAGTATGCCGTTACTATGTCCCAGATAGCATGTCGTTAGGACGCCTTTAGGGTGTCGGTGTTAGTATGTCCTAACGTCGTCCTATTAACATCATAATGGCATCCTAACGCCAGTAAGGATGGCGAATTACCGGTAATTTCAGAATGGGGTCCGGTAATACCGGGTAATTTACCGGTAATACTTTTGCGGGTAATACCAAAGTATTACCGCCTGCAGGAAATGACTCAACTTTCGCCTCAGGGCTCCGAATTCAATTTTTTCAGTTCATGTGGGTTTGTATCGATCATCGAAATTGTTTGGTTGCATAAAATTGGGTATGCTACCCCATATACGCACGCCATAGGTCAATACATTTTCTGCACAACTGCAGACACCGTCCTTATTCTAGTGCACATTAATATTACTTACGAGTTAGTATGCTATTGTTATTCTTTCCACACATTGACCACTTACAAATATCAAGTGACAATATTAAAGGTGCTTGAGAGGCATGCACCTGCACAATAAATGTCAATTCATACAAAATTGCCATAAAGTCAACGCTACACGATCACAGAGGGGCGTACGTTTGAAGTGTAAATCGACTTGAAGTTAATTCAAGATCACAAGGAATGATCACATTTTATCAAATTTGATATTATAACATTCAAATACTTCATAAGTCAAAGTATTTTACACTTATGCGCACATCAATGTGCCGATCACTGGTTATCCGATTATCAAGCGCCTGCCAAATACACGGCTCTCAACTTCAAAAAGTCTACCCTGCCTTACGCATGAATGCCCAAGACCCAACTTGCTGCACCTCCAAGGACTGCAAGTCAACGTATTCATCCAGAGACAACTTAGAACCACGTAGTCCCTCACTCCACATGATATCATAGTTGTGACGCGCGCGCCTCGGAGCGTATTTGGCCACCTTGCCAACTTCCCACCCGTCATCAGTCCACAGCATTACAATAAAGAGACCCTTCAAACCTTCCGCACTGGAGATGAAGGTGGCCGGTTTGTCAAGTGCTTCGAACCCGTCTGGACAGGTGAAAACCATGCGCGAGTCAAGAGTGACGGGCTCGTCAGTGTTCAGCTCTTCATCTTCCTCTTCGGGTGGGCAAACGAAAGCTTCTTGTACAATGCCTTCCGTCGGCGTCGAGTGACCAAGATCAGCAGATGTCTCTTTGTCTGCCGCCGATGATCGGTCAATTTGAACCATGTGGTAAAATCGACGGTAATTTGAGGGGTTACCGGTAATTTACCGTGGTAATACTCGATTACCATGGTAAATTACCGGTAACGTCTTAAGTATGGGGAAAGTAAGACGATTTGGGGGGTGGTAATAATACCAGGTAATTTACCGGTAATTACCGTACCGGTAAATTACCAAAAAAGTTACTCGACATCCTTAAACGCCAGTTATAGTGCATGTGTTAGTATGTTCTAACGTCGTCCTACGAGCATCATAATGGCATCCTAACGCCTGTTAATATGCATATGTTAGTATGTCCTAACGTCGTCCTATGAACATCATAACGGCATCCTAAAACCAGTTAAGATGCATGCATGTGTTAGGGGCGTCCTAACGGCATCATATGCACGTACTAACGGGTCGTTAAGACGTATGGCGTTAGTATGCCGTTAGCATCTAGTCTCACGTAGTAGGTACCGTAACGGTATCCTAAACGCATACTAGCGGCATAGTAACTTGACTACATATACTGCTGTTAGTATGCCTTTAGTACACCTTTAGTACACATACTACAACTTCCTAGGACCGTAGGGCGTGCCGCCCATGAGTGAAGTTGTGAACCGCACGGGCGAATGTGCTCAGGTACAAGGCTGTCCAATCTGACTTGGCGGCATCGGCAATCAGCTGCCTCATTTCTGGTGTGAAAGCGCCCTCGAGCGTCACTCGGTCCGCAAGCACTTTTTCTCGGTGCACGTCAGGTACATGCCTGAATAAAAAACAGTCGGAGAGATGGGGTCAGTCAGTGAGATGGTTGAGAATAGTATGATTGATATGATAAAAGTGACACCGGATCAAAAGCAGTGGTGCAATAAGCAGGGTGGTGACTTACTTTGTCGTAGCTATTTGCCAAAGCCGACGGACGTGCTCGTTATCCGTGATGGATAGCACCTTCGGCAAATCGCCAGGGCTATCAATCTCAAGCGCGGTAGCCGTGAGAGCCCGCATGGGATCACCACAGACGATAGAGATGGGAAGGTCGACGTCAAAGGCAAGCTTGCCATACTTGCGTAGAGCTCGAAGGCCAACGAGGTAAGAGAACTTGGACTCGGACTTGGCAAATACGTAAAGATAAAGGTAATAAGATTGGCGAGGCTTGTGTCTGGAGTCAGAGAAGGAAGTCCACTTTCCGTTGTCCTCAAAGGTCACACCGTCAACACCCATGTCGATGAGAATATGTTCACCTTGTTGTTTACCAAAGGACGCATCAGCTTTAACACAAAAAATGTTCTTCCCATTATGCGATTGGTGCTCGCGACGGATGTTGCCACCCAAAGTCAGAAAGGTCATGGCGATCGCAGGACCAAACTCGTCGGACCTGCATAGGAAGACAAAGGAATTCGTTCAGTAAACGTGGCAATCTATTTGGGAAAGATTTCTCGGAACTAGGGGTTAACGACGCTAATAACGTCGAGAGCTTTAAGACGGGTGTTACCAGTGTTCACCGTATCACGCTCACTATTGTGCGCACCGAAGCCTTCAAGTTGTTGATCTTGTCCTTCGAGGAGGAGGAGGAATACATATGCTCGTGGTTCGTGGACTTTTGGTGGGGCCAATGGAGTGGTTGGGTGCTAGGGACGATGTCTCCTGGCAAACCTTCCACGCAAAATAGCCCTGAGTCCAACAATCGGTGTGCAAAGGAAGCTCTGTGCAACGGCAAACAGCTACAACTGGCTCGGTTTCATAAAAGTGCTATGAAATATGTTCATAATGAAACTATATTCGAGCGCGAATATGCTTTGCCTACTGGTCCAATTGTGCGACACGATATCTGGCGGTAGGCCCTACTCAACATGGTGGAAAGCAACGACATGAAACTTATGACCAAGGCGACCCGCTTACCCCACCTACCTGACGAGGAGACCATGGTGTACGTGTTGCCTACTATGAAGACCTTCAACCGTCTGAAATCGGTCACCATCGCGGACAAACGGAAGGAAATACTTCTTTTGGCCGCTGAGTTCCTATCACTTATCCGTGATCCCGAGAACCCCCCGGCTAGTGTGACGACGTTCAACGAGTTCGTGTCCCTATATGCCTCCTTTGTGCTTGTGCAGGCTTCAACAACCCCGAAAGATTATGTGCACTACACGCAGTAATCACCCACCTATAAGAAAACCGTAAATTCCAGGTCAGCCAGCTTTTCTCATCAACTTGGGTACCCCCCGCCCGCCCGTCCTATGGAATCTGCTAAGAATAGTGACCGCGATCTTTTAAGCCAGCCAGCACATTCCATAGCCATCCACGTGCCATCCGTACATAGCCAGCCACATTTCTTAAAATTTTCAAAACCTAGAAAATGGACCCTGAGAGTCGTGCACAGTTGAAAGAATTAAAGCAGGACTTAGCCGATGATATTATATCGGAATCAGACTATTTAGAATTGAAGGCAATCCAGCTTAGAATCTAAGCCTTAGATTTCTCAATATATATGAAATGTATGAAATGCCCCTTAAGATAGGCAGCCAGCACCATATTTCTTATTTCGGGGTGATTCCATAACAAAAATGTTAAAAAAAAGTCCAGCCAGCTTTTCTCATCAACTTGGGTATCCCCCGAAAGGCTGGCTGGTTCCTTAGCATAGGAGTTCCTTATCACTGAGTGATTACTGTATACGTGCAACTGCCCTGAGTTCTACGAAAGTGGTGTGTGCGCGGACGTGGTGGGAGTGGGGTTATTCAAAGGAAAGTTCAAAGCACCTTTGGAAAAGCAGCTCGACTTGATCGGTCGGGTTCCCAAAGCTGGCCGGCCAATGAAACCTACTTCTGCACTTCGGCGACAACCTCTTGGCAAGATCACAGGCAAGTTGAAGCGGCTAGCTGGGAAAAAAGCAAGTGGCGCTATTGAGGAGGACGCAATTGACCGCGAGGTCATGAGCTCCCAAACTGTCTCGCAGTCCTTGAAGTGCGAGATATGCAATAAGGCGACCTATGCAAGCAAAATGCTCAGTGTGCGATGGTTGTGACAAGGGGTACCACATGCATTGCATGAATCCTCCTATCACACGAGTTCCAGATGGCATGTTCATGTGCACAGTTTACTTGTACGCGTAGAAACATGCAAACATACAAATAATAGCGAATAACATGTATTAATTTAAATGTATTACAACTTGTTCTTTTGCTAGCTTGTGTTCATCATATTGCCTATTGCTTCAATTACAACAACTCGAAAGAGACCGTCAAAAAGTTTTGAGCTCCTTGGCGTGCTGAGCGTAAAGAGGGCTTCTCCAAACGAACCTCGACATAGCTTTTGGCATAGCCGCACGCACTTGCTGCAGATGTTAAAATACTTGTATCTTTCCACAAGCCCGTTATAATTCCGGATTCCCTTGTAATAAGTGTTCACTCCTAACGCAGCCTCGCGGAAAACGAGTCGCATGCTTGCGATCTCGTTGCACCACACCCAATATTCTGGCAACCCACTTTGCCTTTCGGGACGGGATGGACGCATCGGGTAATAACGGCAAGGCTGTTCGAATTCTTCCACTTGATCCTCTTCGCCGTATTCCTTCATTTTCACAAGTGCCGTATGCACTTGGCACCGCTCCGAAACGCGCGTCAAACATTGGCACGCGTGTGGATCTTGTGGAGGCTGGTACGGGCCGTCACCCAACCCGAAAGCTTTTTTAAGATGTTCTTCGTCCTTTTTCGCTCTACGAAAGTTGCAAGGGATGCACGCCACGGTTGCGGACATTTTG
Source organism: Cymbomonas tetramitiformis (assembly GCA_001247695.2). Taxonomy (NCBI): domain Eukaryota; kingdom Viridiplantae; phylum Chlorophyta; class Pyramimonadophyceae; order Pyramimonadales; family Pyramimonadaceae; genus Cymbomonas; species Cymbomonas tetramitiformis. Next base: position 32,909 of record LGRX02027896.1, on the reverse strand, counting down.
TCGTTGCGTTTAATTTGCTAAATTTTTACAATAAGTTCTTAATATTTACAAGACTTGTACGGTTTTTTCTCTAAACAAAATCGTTTAGTAAACCTACCAAAGCCTAATACCTAACCCGATCTTTAAACAAATATGGACCTGAATCAATCTTCACGTTGCGAATGCGGCCAATTAAATAAGATGGGAAAGCTTATTGAATGCAAACACGATCCCTCGACTATGGACCACGCGGGCAAACCATGCACCCGGTCCAAAAGAGGCAAGGGCGAGTTGAGATGCGCAAAATGCAGCGGTCAACAAAAGAGAAAGAGGCTGCCGTCAAGGAAACTTTTTTGGACGACTTAGATCGTACGCGAGCTATAGGTTTCGCAAACACCTTCGTGGTGTCTTTACCAGAAGAGTCGCGACAACATCTCGAAAGGCGGTATTCTAGTATGTGGCGGGAAGCCTTGAACAAGGTCCCGGATTGGAACAATCTTCCTCATGGGATCGTAAACTCGCTGGAGCAAAGTTGGAGGTGTTTCACGAGTCCGCGAAACACGGGGGAGTGTCGACCGACTTCTACGACAACTACCTCACAGAGGAAGATCGCAAGCACTTGAACGTATTTGTACGCGAGTTGGAATCCACGGTTTCGAAAAGTCTTCGTAACGAGTACACCTTCGAGAACCCAGCTTTCTTAATAAACGACAATCTCGTTCAGGAGATTCCGGGGGAGCCCGATAAGGTCCTTTCCTCCCTTACGGGGTGGCAACCATGGCACTTGGACCAGCCATTAAACCAACCTCTCACCGAACGCGCACATCACTTGGCCATTGTGGCCTACCTTGACCCATCCTCCCCAACAAGGTTGTGCTGTGCACCAACCCCGTCCTTCGATGCGTCGGTTGACCTCCTAGGCCAATCGACGCAAGAGAGGTTGCAACTGAACTGCGATGTCTAATTCCAAGAGCAGCGCGCCCTCATGCTCCCGAAGGAAACCCTCGACGCGTATGCGAGGAACGTTTGGGTAAAGGAGAAAGTGGGATTGGGCGACTGCGCGGTGGTGGGAGGGGTACACCAAGGGGTGGCCAATGCGGATGGCACGCCCCGGGTGATGTTCTCCGCGAACTTGGCGTTGAAGGGCGTGGCTTCCTACGACCCTGATGTTAGTGCTCTCGAGTTCACAACTCGATGGTGGTAATGCATGAGATGCGTGAGAGTACTAGAGTATTTGAGGAGCATTGAGCTCAAGCAAGCACTTCTGGTCACCAGACTGCTGCACTCATACACCCACCATATACTCGCACATTGTTGTTACTGTTCAATAATAGCCGTGCTAAACATCTGGTCCATACAGGACCGTAACAGTGGTATTCTAAATCGTCCAGGCCGAGAACAGACCCGAGTGCAAGCAGCGTATACGTGTTTCTGATACAGTGTATAAGGCGCAGCGACGTTCGAATATATCGCATATTGATAATCGCATCAGCGACCATACTTGCTAACATTTCATTGCAGCTGCGCAGCATAAGCGCGCGGCATAATTTCGAACATCAGACGCTTGATTGAATACACACAGTATATCAGCGACCGACAGTGAAGACGAGGTGTGCTCGTACACACATCGCACACATGTCCTGTGATAAACTGTACAGATGCGCAACACGCGAATCATTGTACAATATGCAGGAACAAGGCGCGCGTGCAAAATATGAGCATCAGCGATACTCGTCATTCGCAACGAGAATAGAGAAGCGCGAGAAACACAGTACATGCGCACACCTGAATGATGCGCACTGTCGTATTGTACGACCGTATATTATACAGAACATCAGCATCAGCGTGATTATGGCCAAACTGCATCATCATGCTGCAGCGCACATTATATACTTCCAAATGGCACATGATTCACAGTGATGATTGTATAGTACAGTGTGCTTTCATAATCGGCAGGCGCATGCTAAATACGCATTATAGCAGTGTATATATGAATCGATATGCATTGCACACATCATATGTCAGTGTATTCATGATCGAACATCATTGCATTAAAAAGTGATGGCCATAAAATGCATGCATATGTATACATGTATACCAGCCTGATCACGATAGCGGCTTGGTATACATTATGGCTGCACATGCATATAACGACAGTACAGTATAGATGTGCATGCAGAGGATTAAAAAGTAAGGGCTTATCACGGTACGACCGTAAACCATCGATCGTGTAGTCCTGTTGTTGGTCGATTCGATGGCGATCTGTCCGCGCCTGACCGACCATGGGCTTGTACCCCATGGCACCGGGGGTTTATCCAGCAGTACACCTATATTGCACTGCATATTTCATACACATGTAAGACCTTGATAGTCCTGTGTAATAAAAATATCAAAACAGCAAAAGATGCCGGCCATGATTGTTAGACAGGAAGTAGCTCAGATGTTCCATGACAAAGGATTTAGGATTGGACATTTGTTCTCCTGTGTATGGTACAACCATGCGATAAAGCCTATTGAACACTGGGTGGGAAGGATGTCATGACCTGGTCGTCGCATCGTGACCCGAAATCGCGACCTGACATCGTCCACGCGTGACGCAAGCGTTGTCGCTTTCGTCTCGCCGGCGATTTCTGGCGAAATCGTACCTGCTCGCTTCCAAGATTCGATCTTGCCTCGACTTCTGTTGATAACGCATAACCCTCTGAAACTCGACACTCTGCGCTACACATCGATTGGGGCATGCCCGCAGCGCTGGGGCATGCCCGTTGCGCTGCAGGCATGCCCCAAGTACGTATGCCCCAACGCTTGAAAACAAAATAATAACTTTTTCGCGCCTGTCTGCCTATTAACTCTTTCTCGTGAAAATGCCTAGCGTTTCCCGTGACCCAGATGAGTTTGCCGAAAAGTATATCGCAAAAGTCTTAAACCGCATTCGTGACGGCGTAGATGCCGACGGCTGCTGGCTTGTGGACCACTGCGTGGCCTGCAAGTTCGACTTCAACGCAAGGAGAAAGGAGGTTGGGCGCTGTCGCAAAAAGCATGATGGCCCCAACTGGTACACGAGCGTCTTCCCCGCTAACGGTCAGTGCTTGGTGGAGTACTGCGTAGATAAGACCCAGCATCTTGCCTGGTACGCTTCCTAACCCTTCTCCGATAATCTTCCTGCACACAGCATGCACGCTTATCGCGCGTTTTTTTATGGCAGGATCAAATCGCGCGAGGAAGACACCGGGCTGTACACCGTTCAGGACGCCACCCCCCCATACGCGTTCCATGAACGCGTTACTCTGGAGTGCCATTTCTCCCAGGGGAAGGGCACCTTCCTCGTTCACTGCGGCAGCAGATTGAACGAGGAAGGCTTCAAGCGCGTCGAGGAGGTTACTGGGTTTTCCCTCCTTCCCAAGGTGGTGCACCCAGCCGCTGGCAAGCTTCTTTCACCAACGCGTGAGGCGTGACCCTTATCTTTTTCCCCGAACTTTATTTATTTTGAGATTCCCCTGTTGTCTTTTGCAGCTGCAGGCCCTCCTCCTCCTCATGCTGGCGCATCCGCAGTGCCAGCCTCCACCCAACCTTCGCGTGATGAAGGTTCGCCCTTTTCTCCTTATGTCTCATACCTGACGTATGCCACATGCCCTACTGCAGACCGGTTCTTTATTTACGGGTGCCGTCTGTGGTCCTGAGATCGTGAATTGAACACCTGGGAGGGCACGTGCTGATACAGTGGTTACGATGTTCCATGTTGAGGTAGGTTACTGGAACGACAGGATTCGCGTCACCCAAAGAGGAGCGCACGGGCACACCAATCCGAAAGGATGCAGAGCAGCCACAAAACCGCGCAGATATGTTTTGCTTGACCGATGTGGCCATACGTTGAACAACGCCTTCAGGAGGGGGAGCACATGCGGCTTTGCCAGCTTTGCGTTTCGACCAGTCCGACTGGAATCCGCAGCGACACGCGTAGTGATGCTTGTACGGCCAGCCATCATGCGTGGGACGAGCCTTGGCTAAAGTGCGATCTGTCTTGGGTGGTTTGGTTTTCCTAGTGGCGTCCTTCCTAACGCGCATGATGGAGAACTGCTCCGGATTGGGATCACTGGAAGGGGATCCGTAGCAACCTTCGCCCCGAATGAAATCTTGTACGCGAAGAACAGGAAGGTAGGTTGTTGGGAGGAGTTTAGGAGGTGATGCTCTCGCCATGGTCTCCCAGGACCAGTGAAGATCGTGGCGAGTAAAGCGACCCCAAGGGATGCGGTATTCATGACCGCCAGTGGAGGATAAGGTGAACACGGTATCGGCAAGGACGTCGGCATGGTCAGAATGCATGTTGGGGCAAAGAGGTTGGGAAACTGCTGGCTCTGTGCGAGCCTCCGCGGTGCTCGCATGCGAGGCAACCAAATGCGACGCAAAGCCGAACATGGCGCGTGAACGCCCGCAATGGGTTACGCGTGAAAAGAAATACATGCCTTAGGAGTAGGAGAGCAGAAGACAACGGACCGGTAGAGGCCAGACACTGGTCACTGATCTATTGGGAAACGAAACGCCCCACGCTGGCGTCGTACCAAGCTGGAATAGTCCACTTAGGCACGCCGTGCGCGTTGTAGAAGACCCAAAAGAATCCGCAATCTCTATTTGGTGGGAGCCAGCGCCGAAGCTGCACTCTGAACGCGAGTGGAAGATGAATTGAACCGTCGTCTACGTCTAAAGAGTAAAACTCTAAGCGTCAGTGACGAATGCGCGGAACCGCGTAATTTCTGGTTTGTCTGATAGTAAAAGGATTGTGAGGACGAGCAGCGTTCAGCTTCAGGATTGGGGGGACGCAGTGGTACAGCCATGTAGAACAAACAAAATGAATGCAGGGCGGCTGTTTTTTTGAAGCATTTAAGGGCAGTGAAGTGAACATTTCGCGGGAAGAAAGGAACCTAGGGAGCGAGAAGGTACGATTTCGCCAGAAATCGCCGGCGAGACGAAAGCGACAACGCTTGCGTCACGCGTTGACGATGTCAGGTCGCGATTACGGGTCACGATGCGACGACCAGGTCATGACATCCTTCCCACCCAGTGTTCAATAGGCTTTATCCGTCACGACGTGTGACAAAGCCCAACCCGCAGTCAACATCTACACGAGTGACACTTTTCAACGTCCGGCAAACGCGTCTGCAAAATTTTCGCCGCCTTATGTCAATTTTATTTTGATAAATATTATGGATATTCAGCGGCTTATTTTTGTTTTTATGATACTCACGTGGTATCTTTGACGCCTTTTGAGACGAGCGGAGCTCAGTATGTCGAAATACGGCCGGAAATCTTCGGCTGCTGGGCCGCTACTTACGAGTCTTGAAGTCCATCTCAAACAAATAATGAGTAGCGCCTCAACAGCGCTGCGCTTACTGAAAGTAACAGAAAGGAATTTTACCGCACTGCAACAGGTGGAGGCAGACGCAGCAGCGGAATCATGTCTTACAAATCTCACTGACTCGCAAGTAGTGACAAAAAATCTGCTCGAGGCAGTTAGGCTAGTAGGCGCCAACGCAGTTGCGACTGTAGCCACAGCAGAACGTGCCATCATCTCAGAGAAGAAAAGTAATCAAAGAGGGCGCGACAACACCCCACTAGGAACCGCATCTCAGCAGGGTCCTAGCGCGAAAACAGTTAGACGGAAAATATTACGGAACGCAAATAGAGTGGCGAGACAATCTGTAAATAGTGGCACAGAGCAGCCTGCGAGGACGAAACCAACGGAATCTCCACCTGAAGCCATGGCTACTGCAGACACAACAACTGCAAATCTACGGACGCATCGGGAAACAACGAAACAGGCACACAGTGTCGCCATCCCAAGTGACCGTGGTGACAGGATCCTTTTGGAGAATCACAAACGCCTACAGACACGCAAACGCTCAGAGCCACTGCCTACAGCTTCGAAACCACCTGACAAATCAAAAAAGCGCCCAGGGTCTCAGAGGCTAAATACGTACAAGTCAATCCTGCAGAGTCCCACACCTAGCTAGCTCGACAGCTGGCATCGAAAGACGCCCCCTTCTCTCAGTAATCGACACTAGTTCACAATAGCCTAAAAGGTGTGATAAGGTTCACAATAGCCTATAAGGTGTGATAAAGTTCGCAATAGCCTATAAGGTGTGATGAGGTATTAACATCCCGGTGGAGAAGAACAGGGAAGAGCGCCGCGCACGAGACCCACTTTTCCTGAAAAGGTTTTTATAGCTGGATCTCTTGCAGCGGGCTGCAGTGGGGAAAGTAAGAAAATCCTCAGCGGCATCATCGGACTCTTCACCGATAAATAAATAAGCAGGGGGGGCAAGACTGCCGGAAACAGATCGACAAATAGAATCCTTTGCCCACACAAAAGAGGCAGCAGCCGGATCGGAGTGGGTGCAACTGTTGCTCATGTAATAGAAGCATCCTTCCCCATCTTAGTGCTAACTAGTGATAAACTAGCAATTCGTCTGCACACACGTAGCCATAGGAGAAGTAATTTACTTATCTGCACCTCTGGTAACTTGTCTAGGCCCAGAGTAGGGCCTGGGAAATTAATTTACTCACACGCCCAACAGGGCGTGGTTTTTTCTTTTCTACACGAGTGTGTGCGCACGGAGGTGTGACGCTCCAGCGCGGCTTGAAGAGATCATAGGCTATTGCGCTTGACTGCGTGTGCAATGGAGGGTATCCACAGGAACGTGTGAAGATAAAGCACTGCGGTGAGATCTCGATTGCCCCTGGCCCACGTCAACACTGGAAGGACGTCGACGTGTTGCTAGAACCCATGATGGAAGAGCTGAAATAACTGAGTAAGGGCCATGCCGATGCTGACCAAACCCCTTTCAGGGTGTACAGTATGACGGGTACTTCCAGGTGTGGCATGAACAGTTCAGCGTGTTCCTGATGTTATGCTACTGCGATACGATTGCGCGTAACGACTTGGGGAAGTTCGCTTCCGTGGCGGCAAGGCGCAACGACTTCAAAAGCATCTGGGAGGCCACTAAGGGCCCTAACGGTAATGGCATGTACTGCTTGGGCTATGCGAACCCCATCTCGCAGACATACTTGGACGAAGGGGAGGTGTTGTATGCCAATAATCCGAGTGTGTGGTTAACCAAGGAGGACCACAAGGAACTGGTGAGGCTGACCGCGGAGGATGGTGTGGATCCGATGCGAACCGGCCGATATGCAGCCGGGCCGTTAGAGCAGCTGGACTACTTTGACCCGGCAAAAGGTTATTTCTAGATTAATTTTGGGGCGAAAACTAGATTAAGAATGACAGTGCCTTATTCTAGATTAATTTTGGGTGTGTCATGTCGCAGTCGCATGGGTAAACGATATTGGACACGAAGTGGGAACTGATTCCGCGCGATCGAAGATGTCATCAGACCTGAGACAGGTCGTCATCGTCATTTCGCCGGATCCGAGGTGCCACCGCTCCGAGGTCAGGTGCACATGGTAAAACTGCGAACGGAAGGTCAAAGGCAAAGGGAAAAGCGGCAGTAGGAATAGTTTTCAGAAGCATATGAAAAGTATTCTAGTGCTTCTGAAAACTATTCCTACTTCTTCTATATCCTAAACCCTTTGCCTTGCCTTTTACCTCTGCACGCGACCGGCAAGCATCTTTGAAACTTCCGAGTTTCAAAGATGCGTTTTGTATTTTGGGTGCACCCTAATTTTACAAAACAGCCGAGCGCTTCCCGTTTGTGCGGGATATTCACATTTATTCCATGGGATATTCCATATGAATTAACACACATGCACACGCAGGGGAAACCCTCGGCTGCTTGGCATCTTTGGGTTTGGGTCTGTGTTCGAACCCAAACCCAAACCCAATAAATCTGCCTTAGAAATAAATTGCGCGTTGGGCGCACAAGTAAATAGAAGCCTTGAGCTTCAGGTAACTCAAAGATATGTATCTTGGCAGTATTTTTGCCAAGTTTCGTGCTCTAGGACGCACGGGAAGCCCTCGGCTGTTTGGCATCTTTGGGTTTGGGTTCGAACCCAAACCCAAACCCAAAACATCTGCCTTAGAAATAAATTGCGCGTTTCGCGCACAATGTCACAAACCACGGCTTATCGTGTACCTCAGCCGGGTTGTGACACTTGCTGTAGCAGTCTCCGTGACGAACGTATGACACGCGCAGTACGATACGCGCGAGGAGTTATGACAGTGACGAGATACGGAAATACGGATGGGTGTTACACTTGTTTGGAGATAGCGAGAATATGTAGGGCGGCGTAGCAGGGTGAGAGAGACGCTCATTTTTGTTTTGCCTTCGTAACAGTGATTCCGAAAATAGCCAGGACTCGCTTAAGACCGCGAAAACAGCAGTGTTATGAGATAATTTATAAGATACAGTATTCTTCTGCTTGTAAAGACATACATTTGTGGACTTACCCTTGTGTGATAGCGTCAGAACTGCAATTAACAGTCTTTTTCAAAACAAAAATGTGCCATATTACAGACATGTCGTCTGTAATGCTGAGAGTTCAACAGCAGTCCTGAAGAACGAGACCTCTGAATGGTGATGCCAGGGACGGATTTAACCGTACTGGTAAGCCTTGGAAGAGGTTGAGTGAAGCAGGCTGTTGCGACACTCGAAGTTCACCAGTCTTGCAAAGTACAGCGACAGCGATCACAGCGGAACCGTTTGCCGATTTTGCAACATGATTGCAGCGTTGAGAATTATGTGCTGGGCTATTTCGGGAAGTGACATCCTGCTGGAGCAAAGCACCAGACGGTAAAGCCAGGGACGGATTCATCCGTACTGGTACGCCTGAAGGCGTGGAGCGAAACAGGACTGTCAGTGGACACCATCACGACAGCATTCTTTGTAGCCACTTGACCCATGCTGGCGTTCTGCTGACTTACTGCGTGGACCAGAGACACTGAGGGCAGAGGCAACCTTGCTGGACATCTGGAAGAGCCAGTATAAGACAGGGTCACAGATGAAACCTTGCTCACCAGTCATGGACGAGATGATCCTGGCAGTGATTGCTACTTAGAGCAAAGCACTGAAAGGTGAGGCCAGGGACGGATTCATCCGTACTGGTAAGCTGGGAAGTGTGGAGTGAAAAGAGCCTTCACACCAGTATCTCTTCTCCACCGGGAAGGTAGCAACGGAATCCAAGACTGACCGTCAGGAGCAGCAAAGGGCAGAGAGGCGTGCCTAGAGAGCGATACGAGTGAGCCAGCACTTCACAGAGCTGGAAGGAGAGGGAGGGGCTGCCAGTGGCCAGCCTGAGGCCCAAGCACCAGTACAGCCTGAGGCACAAGCACCAGTACAACTGCAAGCCCAGGCCCAGGAGCCGTTAGTAATCTTTGAGGAAGACATGGAGTACACTGACTCCGCGCGCGTCAACCTTGGTACGCTGCCCAACTACACGGGCACCAAGGAAGAAGATCGGCCCAAGTTCCTGAGGGAGTTCGCCGACATGTGCGAGAATTTCGTACGGCAGCACAACGCCAACGTCAGAAGGAGGCTCAGGTCCGGGGCTGGCACTCTCACCGAAGCACAGATGAAGACCCTGAGAGAGACTCCCCCTGACTTTGAGTATCTGTGGGACATCGTCCCTGCGTGTCTGGCTGGAGAGAACTCACAAGCTCTCAGCTGGTGGCGCGAGAACTATGAAAAAGGGGGGGTAGTGGCCTCCAACATGGACCGAGTCCTCAAGGACACTAGCGAGCATGGCCCACTCGAGGGTACCATTCCGTGTGCTAGGCCCCCTTTCAATGAGATGAACACTGGCACTACGTGGGTGATAGCGAGGCCAGTGACGAACCAAGACGCCCAAGGGGAGGTTTCCGACGAATATCTGACTGATGGAACCTCCCTGAAAGGCTTGACGGGACGTGATGGCACCCGTGATACCCAGTACTTCTACGCGCTCAGGGGCTTCATCGCTGCCCTTGACAAGAAGTTCATGATGAAAGCGACTCAAGAGAAAGTGGATCTGTTGACACAGAAGCCACAGGAGGTGGGGCAGGATGGGCTGACCTACATGAAGATGTGCCAACGCAGGGAAATGCAGCTCAACACTGGGAAGGTGTTGAGCGATGAAGAGCTGCGTACCTTCATCGAGGACTGCGTGGACAACCTGCGCATCAAGGTCTTCCAGACGCGGGTGAAGGAGCAACTGAGGGCACAGTTCCCGCCACCCAATCGGGTGACCTGGAAGGACCTGGAGGCCATCGTCGAGGTTCAAGACAAGCTCAAGGGCGATGCAGAGTCTTGGATCCTCACCTTCCTCCAGGAGATCACCAGACGGTGTGGCTGCCAGTACTCCACCTGGGAGGCGCGACAGCATGGCCTTGACCTCAAGGCCATAAAGAACTCGATCAAGAAGATTGAGTCCTCTGAGGTGGTGCAGTCAGGCGAACCGGAGAACAGCAAGAAGGCAGATACACCACCTTCTAAGAAGATGAAGAAGGAGGTGAATGTGGCCGAAAGAGCTAAGAAGGCCTCCTACAACAAGACGCCGCCGCCAGCAGAGGGCGTGCGTACGAACGACAAGCCCAAGTGCTTGCGCTGCTTTGGAGGGGGCTGGCATGAGTCCGATCCCGAGCAGTGCAGGAGTGGTTATAAACACGTCAAGATGCCTGCTGGATTCCACGAGAGCAGGCTTGGTTCCAGCAAGTGGTGGGACGCGGAGAACGCCGCCCTGCGCATGTACAATCTGAAGAACCGCTTCAAGAACTCTGAATGGGGCATCCTGGTGACGGACTGGTAGCAGCTGTCCAACGACGAGAAAGACAAGTACAGAGCCAAACAGTCACCGGAGGACAAGCAGAAGGGCGCCACTGGCAATCCTGAGGCGTTGAAGGCAGAGTACCAGGGCATGGTGGCTGCTAGGAAGACTGCCAGTCGTGCGGGCAGTGTGAAGTCGCAGGTGCTGTCCGAGGATGAGGGCTCCGACGAGGAACCAGTCGCAGCGCACGTCGCGGAGAGGGAGACTCACACCGTCGATGCACGCGCGCACCACCATGGCAGCGCAGGGGTAGGAGTGTCGTCTGGCCCTCCAACCGAGTTACTCTCAGCTATGGCCGAGGAGATGGGCGAAGAGGAGCTCTCGAGCGCCCTCAACACCTTGGGTCTGGGGGCACTCCCCGAGACGCTGTGCAAGAGTGCGGAGTCTGAACTCACGGCGGCTCCAGCAGTAGCCCTGGGAAGTACCCAACGCATGAGGGGCTTCCCAGTGAAGACACCCGAGGAGTACGAGGCAGACGCACAGGTGCCCATGGCGCCTGCGGCGGACGAGATGCAGAGGAAGGTGCAGCTCATGGCCTCCGTGATCAAGAGTCTGGGAGCAGCTTTCCGTAAGCTAGCTGCTGGACTCGTGGCAGAGGGTCGCATAACAGCTCCAAGGGGTGTGGAGACCTTGGTGGAACTGGCTGAGAACAACCAGCTCCCCGTGCCGACAGCCTCAGCAGCAGACTGCCAGGACATCAGCGATGAGGATGACGACTGCCCGGGCATGGAGTCGGGCGACGACAGCGACGATGATGACGATTGCCCGGGCATGGAGTCGGGCGACGACAGTGACGAAGAAGAGGTTCCTCTGGACGAGATGCCGGAGGACATGGTGGAGCAGCCCAGGAAGGGGAGGACGACGGTGCATGTAACAGCTGCAGCGGCCACCGTCCAGGAGAGCTACGGGGTGAGAGACTTCAGCGAGAGGGGCGAGCTGCACGCAGGGACCATGGAGGCCAAGGCGTACGAGCTATTGAAGAAGAAGATGCTCAGTGGTCTTACAGAGGAACAGCTCACTGCCATGGCACAGGTCCAGCCTGTATGCAAGCTCCTGAACGAGTCTTTGGCACAAGGGATGGCGCTGATGGCCTCTGGAGGCCTGCTCATGTTGTACAAAGCGCTTCTTCTGGACACGGGAGCCAACTGCAACATTATCCCCATCAGGACAGCCAACAGGTTGGGCTTGACCATCTTTGATGCGGAGACAGGGGCCAGCACACCACTGAGGATTTCTGTTAATAAAGTGTTAAAAAGTGTTAATTATGTGTTAAAAAGTGTTAACGGGTAGGAACTGTTAATAGTGGTGTTATAAATCCCGGTGGTAGATAATGATTGGCTTGGGCGAAAGTTAAGGAATTATATAATTCATGTTAACAGAATGTTAACAGAATGTTAACAGAATGTTAAATTAACACAATTTTAACAGAATGTTAACACTTAATCGGAGGGGTGCCGGAGGGAGTTGAAATAGGCCCCCCTCGCGAGATCGTTACACATGTAAGGAATATTAACAGAAAATTAACACTTTTAATAGGAATCATACACGTGGCACTCGGATTAACAGTTTTACCGGATACTAACACTTGGCTGACTGTAAACGGTCATAAATTAACAGATTTGACCGGATCGTCCACGTGTCATGACTATTAACACTAGCACCACTAGATATTAACAGAAATTCCAGATTGTTCCACGTGGCATGTCTATTTACACTAGCACCACTAGCTATTAACAGAAATTCCAGATTGTTCCACGTGGCATGTCTATTAACACTAGCACCACTAGCTATTAACAGAAATTCCAGATTGTTCCACGTGGCATGCTAAGAGGGACTGCCGATGCTACTAAAAGTACCACTGGAACAGATTCGTTCCATGTGGCAAGCAGGCATTCGCTAGCTACACAGAGCAATTGGACGGAGCTGATGAAGCTGCGCTGGCGTTCGGTGTCCTCCTTCGATTGCTGCGCGGAGCTCATGAGGTAGCTTGCGCTATTGCTTCTTGCAACGTACCGCTTTCATCCCCGGCCATAGGTAAGTGGCGTGTAGAGGTACGCGGTTTCCAGGTGGGCGATGGATAATGACCTTGGTTTCGAGACGGCTTACCGGTAGGAGAAGTGTACGTTTTTCTGCCTCGTTGCACACATACACGCCCCGGCTGTTCATGGTAAGGTCCTCAACAGTGGGGTAGGCGGTCACCATAGCCAGGCGGCACACGGTGTCGTTGGCGGCGGAGTTCTCGGCGGAACGCTTCAGGAAGATCAAGTAGTAAGCCTCCACGGTGCCGTACTCAAAAGTGTCGGCCGCGCATGTACTCAAAGCCACGTTGAAGGAGATACGCGTTTTTGCCCGGGTGTAAACCCGGGATGTGAAGTCTTCATCGCCTCTTCGCATGCGCGAGAATCGAAGGACGTCCATGGCTGCATCCAGGGAAGGGCTTGCATGATCGCTAAAAAGGGATCGGACGCACCCCACCAGTTCCCGGTGCAGACGACCCCCCTCCTCGTTTGCCAACGCAGCGGTTGGTACACCGTCGCGGACGAGATAGTGGCCGGTGTCAAGGAGATGGCACACCTTGGAGGAATCGTCAGCCCGGGTGGTCCTAGAATCATGGTATTCGCCGCCATTGGCCATGGCCATCTCCGTGAGCATGTCCGGAAGGAAGCGGATCCCTTCGTAGCTCCACGCCATGTCGTCCACCGCCTCTTTCGTGAGATACGCGTTCGCTATGCACGTGTCGATCGCCTTACCTCCGACCGGGGCTGGCACCACCCCCTTGCTGTCGCCCAGGAGGCGCTCGACCCAGAGCTCGTTGGTGCTGCTCACCACGCCGGTTTCCTCCTCTTGCTTGCACAAGTGAACGACCGCCATGCGCAGATTCAACGTCAACATGTTCATGGGGCATTGCTGTTCCACAATCACCGCAAAGGCCCACAGCTCTTTCCCGGCCTCCTTCCGTGGCTCCGCACGGGACTGGAGGTCCCCACACAATCCTATTGCAGGCCCTCTCATAAAGTAGAGCACCGCCCGCCGCAAAGTCCACCAAGCCTTGTCCAACTCCGGATTCAAGTTCTTCAGAACATCCATGAACACCATCGGACTGAAAATCAAGATAAAGTTCAGCATGTCCTCCATGGTGTAGTTCCCTGCAACAGCGAGCCTTTTACAGATCTTAGGCAACCGGTGCATCCTCCCCGCGTATGAAATGACACCAACTGGAGATGACCGCGAAGGGTCTGGAAAACCGTGTATCTTTAAGAGGAAGATGGGAAGATAATGAAAGAGAGTCTAGTGTGTGGCATCTCAGACTTCCACCGAGAACCTCCAAACCGATTGGTTTGGCGCTCTGGAAGTTGAGCTAATGCCACTAGAAACTATCAAACTGAAAAAACTGTAGCCTACATCGTAGGGTTGCGAAGTGAGAACCCATTTTCCTGATAAATTACTCAAAGCATACGAATAGAAGCCACATCATTCGTATGGTTTGAGTAATTTATCGGGAAAATGGGTTCTCACTTCGCAACCCTACGATGTAGGCTACAGTTTTTTCAGTTTGATAGTTTCTAGTGGCATTAGCTCAACTTCTAGAGCGCCAAACCAATCGGTTTGGAGGTTCTCGGTGAAAGTCCGAGATGCCACACACTAGACTCTCTTTCACTATCTTCCCATCTTCCTCTTGAAGATACACGGTTTTCCAGACCCTTCGCTGTCAGACACCAACAAACTAACAACAGTGCATACATATGTACCTGGTTGTAGTAGCATTCATCCCTACGGTTAGTAGGTGTGGCCATTCCCTGCCGGTGCACACAAACATGGTTGCACGCGGACCGGGGGAATAAGGTTGGCGCATCTGCCACGCCCGTTCCTACTAAACAAGGCACATGCAAGGTGATGGGTGTCGGTATCCGTGGTTAGATCCGGGTGCTCACCCGCGTATTGCACGAAGTCCTGGTACTCCCGGTGCATGTCATGCGGCGCGGTCAGTCCCTTTCCGTTGGCCTGCAACTGCTTCAGTTGCATGGGTGAGAAATAGCACGTGTTTGGGCAATTGTTCACCTTGTTTCGCAGCATTTTCAGGAACTTCTTGATGACGCCGTAACACATCATGTGCATGAACGGCAGCACGTACCCGTAGATGGGGTCAAAGTAGTCCAGCTGCTCTAACGGCCCGGCTGCATATCGGCCGGTTCGCATCGGATCCACACCATCCTCCGCGGTCAGCCTCACCAGTTCCTTGTGGTCCTCCTTGGTTAACCACACACTCGGATCATTGGCATACAACACCTCCCCTTCGTCCAAGTATGTCTGCGAGATGGGGTTCGCATAGCCCAAGCAGTACATGCCATTACCGTTAGGGCCCTTAGTGGCCTCCCAGATGCTTTTGAAGTCGTTGCGCCTTGCCGCCACGGGAGCGAACTTCCCCAAGTCGTTACGCGCAATCGTATCGCAGTAGCATAACATCAGGAACACGCTGAACTGTTCATGCCACACCTGGAAGTACCCGTCATACACCCTGAAAGGGGTTTGGTCAGCATCGGCATGGCCCTTACTCAGTTGTTTCAGCTCTTCCATCATGGGTTCTAGCAACACGTCGACGTCCTTCCAGTGTTGACGTGGGCCAGGGGCAATCGAGATCACACCGCAGTGCTTCATCTTCACACGTTCCTGCGGATACCCTCCATTGCACACGCAGTCAAGCGCAATAGCCTATGATCTCTTCAAGCCGCGCTGGAGCGTCACACCTCCGTGCGCACACGCTCGTGTAGATGTTGACTGCGGGTTGGGCTTTGTCACACGTCGTGACGCACTACCTACCTTGGGAGGGAGGTCCGCACTTCGCATCGCGCCGAACCGCGTGGACCAATTCCTGCGATGGCAACGCGCTAGTCAGTTGCGGTCCTTTCACCCATCTCGCATCGCCCATCGGCAACGTTCGTATACAATCAGCCGCGGCACTCGTCCGTTACAAGGAGTAAGAACATCGGCACGGGTCGCACTGTTTGTCATGCTTCTTTGCTTGCCCGTCGTCCTCTCCATATTCGATGCCCATCCCAGTTCGTAATACCCCTGGTTTCTCCTGGTTCCCACTCGGCGTCTCACGCAGTAGTCTGCCACCGACGCTAGGGTGCTCGTTTACTCGTAGCCCGTGCGGGCTGCTCATGACACAAGCGTTTTCGGGAGCTCTGGCCGTGGGACTCGCACGCTGCTTAGCAAAGTCGTGGTCCATCATCCAGCGCCGCACCAGCCGCTTCACGGTGAAATAGAAGTAGTACTCCTTGGGACGATACTCCTCCCCGCGCGCCGTTTTAACAACGTCGTACCTCTCCTCCGTGCACCACTCTGTGGGCTCGCCATCCGCCCCACGCTTCGTGGGCACGCCGCATACCTCTTGCACCCTCTTCCCGGGCTTTCCCTCCCCGTTTTGCCATGCGAAATTGCGGTGGAACTTGGGACACACGTGTATCGCATAGTCCCATACGCTCTCCGCACCGAGCGCCCGTCTCATGTGCCATAGCGATCCCGGCAGGTTGCAAGTATTGCCGCCCAGGAGCATCTTCAGGACTTTCAGGAAGGTGTCGAAATGGTCATCAGTCCACCTCTGTCGCCTTTTCATATCCATGAAGTACCATACGGCCTCCTGCACGGTCACTCCGTTCGGACTCGCCTTCCCGTGCGTGACCAGCGGTTGCGACTGCTTTCCTGCTGCTAGGTTTGGCACGTCCGTGACACACAACGTAATCGCGGGGTCGGGCTCAGCCTGCAGGGCCAGCACAATGTCCTGCACGGACTCCGTCGCCATACTGATTTCGGGATTCATATCCACCAGCACTGCCAACTCCTGCTTACAATGGCAGTCACACCACCAGCGCTCCCCGCCATATTACTACTTCACGCACGCTCACGCATCGTTAGTGGGTTACAGGGGAAACATTTCGGTGCCAGTATGGGCAGGGCGGGTTGCATACCTCAAACAAGAAGTCTGGCAGATCAAGCATATCCTCTGTAGGCGTATTCATTTCTTCGTCCGCCACAAGGTGGGTCTTTTCCAGAGCTTCTACGACATCTTCCACAACGATGTCCTGGTTCTCCTTCGCCTCCTCCCAGTATTCCTTCTCAGCCGGGGAGGGCACCGATCCGCAGAACATTTCCCCAAATGCCATCAGGCCGGACATCAGCGTGCACTCCGGCAGCTGCTGCAGTGGGCAATTGAGATCCGCCGCCAACAGGTCCCTCATGTCGTGGTTAACCTGGTTACCGTTTGTCCCAGCGCCACCTACCAAGTTGCCGCTACGCCACCGATCAGTACGGCTTCTGGTGTCCGGTTCCTCCATCACCACGTCCTGCCCTTCATCACAACTGAGGAGGACGTCAGACGATCCAGTCTCCCCGTAGGGTGCCGGCACACCGCACACCCTGTTCCTGGCATCGAGCGCCACTCCAAGGCGGCGCATGCGTGCGAGAAGCACGTCTGACCTCCGTTCTGGCTCTTTGTGCCATTTCCCCGCCGTCGTCGTTGGCATCTGCAAGTCTTCTAAGGTGAAGACGGAACGGATGCTCTGCCTCTCTTTCAAGATGTCCGACGTGCTGTGTGCTTGGCGCGCCAAGTCTAGTAGGCGTTGGTCGGACACGTGACTGCTATCCCAAGTGGTGGAGGGGGCGCTCGCTTCACCAGCAGCAGGTCGGGTGGCTGCTTGTCGGGGGGCTTCAGCTGTACCAGGGCGTCCGCCATCCTCGGGTGGCATTGCCTCCCGCCGGGGCTTGATGCGCCCTCTGTCGTCAATTGTGTACCCGAGGTCCGGCAGACGACCAGCGAGCTGATTGACCAGGTCGCGCTTCGCCATAGCTTGGTCCTTACCACGGGCAGATCGCGGGATCCAGCCATTATCCACACCAAACGTTGAAACTCTCGGACGTTCGCTTGCACCCATGGCCTTCAAGCGATCCTGAATCACAGCGTCGTCGGGGAAGGAGAGTCCCTGAAAAATAGAGCAATGGAGGAAGGAGGGTGTTGGATACGAAAATAAAGGCATCAACATGCACCGCAAGTCCATGTGCCGTGCGTGCGCTGGCCACTCAGTTGATTCATGCATTGCACACATGCTGGCAGGGTGCGTGCGCGCCGTATGGTGGTATTATACACATGCAACATGCAACAGGTGCCGTGACGCAGGTGCACGAGGTGCCAGCACCGCTCTATGCACCAGTGTTCACGGCTTAAGACGGAGTCCCATACCATATCGCAATTACAATATACCCGGTGTTACGGTGATTGGCCCGAAGCAGCTTTCGGCATTGTTCATCACATGCACAAATAAACAGGTATAAGTTTGTTGGCTGTACCATCGGCGCGCATTCCACCAGGTACTAACTACAGTACTACTGCCTACACACTGTATACAACATGCCGTCTCAGCTTGCTTTAAGAGGTGCGCAGATCTGCCGCGCCGCATCTCTTCGGACTTCCGCGGCACATGTCTTCGTTTCGGGTGAAGCTTCAAATTCACACATCCTCGGCTGCAAGCCTGCGAAGGAAAGCGTGGGGCACATCTTGTATCAGCCCCCCCACCCACTCTCACCCTAAAACACCTGTAGGCCGACTTGATTCGAGGAATTGCCAACACACTAATAAAGAGAGTGAGTCACGCACCTGGTTGCAGTCCGCGGCTGTCGTCGTTGGCCGCTCGAAGCAGCCTCGGCCGGCAGGTCGAGGCGCAAGGCATCCGGGACCGTGGAACGCTTCTTTAGCAGCTCCGGCAGCTTGTCCATAGGCAACGCTTCTCCGGTAGAGGTGATGTACACGAGCCCCTCCTCGGAAACGTGCACATTCGGCACGGTGCGCACGTGCATCTTGGCAAGCTGATTCTTGTTCTCAGGGCGAGAGTCAAACTCGGCATGGAAGGGAGCGAACTCCATGTACACCGCGGCTACTTTTACGGGGAGGTGGCTGCCGTCATCGTGCCCCGCCACCATGAAGTAGTAATCATGGTCGCTTGACCATTCGTCGTTGGTGAGGGCATGCACTGATCGGCCAATTGAGCCGGAGAGGACACCGCCCGCGTGCTCCATTTCGAACATTGCTCCGTACACGTTGTCCGCCCACGCGATCCCTTTACACTTCCCGTCCAAGGACTTCTTCATCTCCTTGGTCCACTTCGTTACATCAGCATCTTTGGGGAGGTCCTTAACACGGTTCTTCTTAGCGCGTTCGAGGGCCTTCAGCCGTATGTTCTCAATCAGCTCGGGCATGCCTTGCCCGGACACCTGCACCTGGCGACTGTCGGCTGGAGGGGCGCTGGCTGTGCGTGTGGCCCCTGCAGAAGACGCCGTCCGCGCCTTGCTCTGTCGCGGAGGGACTGTAGGGGGGGCGTTGCGCTTTTTACTGATTGCCTGCTGGAGGAGGGACATGGCAGCGTTGGCCGCCACCCGTGTCTTCAAGGCAACCGTGAGCGCTGAGTTCATCGGTTTCTCCAGCACCGGTGGCAAGTGCTTGTAAGCGCCGAATGTGTAAGGCTGCGGCAATGTTTCCAGCACGTTCTTGTAAGTAATTGCTTGGAGCTTGCCATCCGCGGCCAGACGTTGCATGTGCTCCAGAAGACGCTCGTCGGATACTTCGTTCAGCAATTTCAGCCCTGCTGCCGGCGTGGAGTCGGCCGCGCTCAGGGCGTTTATTTGCAACTGTCTTGCCGCTTCGAGCATAGGTTTCATCCTGTCTTTGTTCCTCTGCATCGTGACTCTCCTGCTGCGCTCAAACTCTGGGGTCTGTACAGGTGATGGGTTGTTAGCGGGGGCCTGTGGGCCACTGTCGGAAGGCTTCTCTTGGAAAACCACCGGACCGTGGCTCAGCGGGGACACCGCGGGTTCCGCGGGAGGGGCAGATTGCAGGCAGTCCCGTGCAAGGACACCCTGCTTTGCTGCTTCAACGGCGCGCTGCGGCTGTTGCTGGACCCCTTCCTTGGCGGTCGGTTGCCAGGATTGCACGGTGGACGCGGCCTGCACCAAGCTGGGAATCGAGGGAGGTTCTTGGGGTGGGAATGCCAGATCAACGGTGGCAATCTGTGGGGGCGCCCTGGCTGGAGGGGGCGGCAATAGCGTACTCGCCGGCGCCTGGGCCAACGTCCCGGTTTCCGCTGGCCACAGCAGCGTCAACAGGTCTGCGACGTGCTGCATCCACGGGTACTCGGGATTGACATTGGCCTGGTACCGGGGGGCTGGTGACACATGTACCGTCCGGGAAACCGTGTCCACCATGAACCATGGACAGTGTGCACGAAGTTCCTGTGTGACATTTCCGATAAACACCGCCGGCCTTGCTGGCCCTGTTGGACGTGGGGCCGCGGCCTGCACGGCTTCAGACGGGGCAGTGCTCGGTGGCGCTAGGGCTCGCACAGCAGTAGGTGGGGGCGCGTCGTTCGTGACATGAACTAGGGCTGTACTCCGTGACGCCGGGGCTGGCGCTGTTGGAGGAGGGGGCGGTTCGCTATTGACGGGCAGGTTCGGGCCGGTCCCCTGACATGCCTTCTTCCACAATTCGGGGAACCGGGCCTTGATAGCAGCGATCTCCTTCTCGGTAGGGAACGCGAGGGTGGTATGCCCCAACTGACTGTTCTTGGTTTGCACGAAGCGGTAGACGGTTGTCAGGTGCTGTAAAATCTTGGGTTCGCACTTTTCACATGGGGACGCCGGGTCGGGGGAATCCGCGATGCACTTGCCCTGGGATGAGCAGTGCCTAACCCAGGTTAGGACGTTATGATTTTTCAGGTTTTGTTTCAGCCAAATCTCTAGCTGCGCGATCACCTGCTCCTTCGCCTCGTTCTTCCCCTGGCTTTCTGGCATGGTCCTCAAAACGTGGAACCCAGATGCGTTCGCGTATATGGTATCGCGTAAGACCGTGTAGTTGGCCGCCTGCCACTCGGGGCATTTGCCGTTATGGGCAAACGCGCCGGTGGCCAAAACGAGCCCAATCGGTACTTGCTTGATGGCCTGCCTATAATTCTCCAGAAGACCGACGGGGAGATTTGTTGCGCCTAAGGAAACGGTTGAATGCCAAAACTCATGACTTTTCCGTTTGCGTTTCTGTATACAAAACCCGGCCCCCGCCCCCTCTACCGCCGATACTTCGCTTGAGCGTGCCCCATCGTCGAGCTCTAGGTGATTTCACGGAAAGGAGTGAGCGCCGATTGTAAACGGCGGTTGCATTCAAAGCACGCGGACGTGCTACACGGTCCGCGCGTGAGCAGAGTGATATTACGATGCGCGCAAGACATCAATCGCTCCCGGAACATCATCGAGTAGGCAGCACACGGCCTCCAGGCAAATGGAGATCAATATTATTCATATAAAAGTGTTTTGTTACAGCTAGATAGGTAACCACTGATGAGGGGTTGGCAGAGGAGTTGTCCGCTATATCCGGCACGCCACAATGGTAGACTGTAACTACTATGCTTCTATGAGATCCATACTCCGCCGTCCAGCGCAGGGCGGAGGGCCTTCCACGTACACTCTGGCCTGTGGCTTCTCCAATGAGCACGCTGGCAGATAGGGCCACAGTACGCTACACGGCGGCACGGGCACCTCTTCCGATTAGCAGGCAGCTGGCCGCACGTGGCACAGCATGAAGGACGAGACGACCATTCCCCGCGTGCCCAGAGCCAGGAATAACTAACCCACTGAGCTTTCGCCAGCGCCTTACACTCCCGGTGGTGGGTAGATTCCCAGTGTGCTCTCTGACACTCCTCGCCGCAATACACCGCGGAGAGACACTTGCTGCACTTGTACAACTTCCGTCCGCCGACAACAGCCCGCCGGTCCGCCCCACATTGCGCACAGGGATCCCGTTTCTTTCCGTTGCGCGATGCCACAGCAGGCTGTGAACACTTTTCCTCCATGTGCAGTATCGTGCGCCAACACTTGTGCGCGCGCGATTGCGCGTCCGCCCTCGATCCAAGCCCAACATCCGCACGAAACATCGCATACCGGTAGTACCACGGATACAGTCCTCCGTGCGCGTTTTCCGAGCGCACGCTCGACAGTCGAAATGTCACCAACGGTGCAAACTGCGAAACATTGCATCCCGTGCTTACCATTACCGGTTCGAACGGGTTCCCCGAGGTATCCGACAACACGAGGATCTCCCCCGCACCTTCCAAACCACCCACCCCTGGAAGACACCCCACGAACTCCATGACAGTAACCGAAGGGAAATGACCGGTTTTCCAACTTTTGCGCGACCACCGAGGGTACAACACACCGCACACAATGATGTTTCCATATCTCTCACCCTGCATGCGCCAATCGTGTACAAACCGGAATATCGTGCGCACCGTGGTCAGCACAAGGGCCAGGAACAACCCTTGCCGACATGGGAGGAGCCCCTCGCAAGAACACACCGTGCCCACACGCGGTCCCAACATAAGGCGCGCGGCGTTATCAGGTCCCAACCTAGGCGGGACGTTCAACAGGTACCTCTCCGCAGTTTCTAGGGCTGCGTTTTGTGTGCGCAGAAGCCCCCATCTGTTAATTGGCATCCCACGTGTGTCCAACCACGTGTGTCCGTTGTCCAACCACGTGTGTCCGTGAAACAGGAGTGTCATGTGCTTCCCCACCGCGCGACGTGCAAGGCGCATTCGGCGGATTCTGACGAACGTTCGGCCGACTCGCTGCAAGTATGTTGTCATATCAACCCAAAGGCGTGTGTCGTCCGAATTGGATGCAATCGCGGAGATCATGCACAGATCCTACATCACACCCCAGCGCGAGCGGGTAAATTCAATGCAATACAGCGGGTCCGAAGTTTTATCATAACGAAGTTTCATCACCGCAAAACCATGACATCCGTGTGCACAGGGATATTACGAATCACGCAAGACATGAATCCATGGCTACCGGAACATCATGGAGTAGGCAGCACACGGCCACCAGGCAAATGGAGATTACTAACTTCATATAAAAGTGTTTTGTTACAGCTAGATAGGGGGGCGGTCCTCCTAAGTGGTAAGATGCCAGTCTGCTGCTCTAAAGGCCCGGTCGAGTTCCCTGGCTATTGTCGGCCGTCGTCTTCCACGCACACTCTGGCTTGTGGCTTCTCCAGTGAGCACGCTGGCAGCTAGGGCCGCAGTACGCTACACGTCGGCACGGGCACCACTTTCGATTAGCAGCCAGCAGGCCGCACATGGCACAGCATACAAGACGGACGTAGCCACGCCATGCTATGAAGGCGGAGTACACAGTATTCACGTCGTCCACACGTTCCCCAAGCTGGGTGGGTGTCAATACCCTCGAGACAGCCCCAACCGCAGGGGGGCTGGCAACGGTGGGGGCATCCGTGAGGTCACGGTGCAAACTGGTAACGAAAAACGACTGGAAGGCGTTAGTGTAGTGAAGGCATGGGTGTGCCCACGGACCACGGACGAGCACTACCTCACCCCACCATCCATGGCAGTCACCGCCGTCCACGGGGGTGGTGTACACACGTATACGCAGCAAGCCTTCGCCAAACTCAGGGACCGCCCAACCCGGACGGGGCACCCCAGCAAACTCGAAGTAGCTTGCTCCCGGTGTCAGAGGACACTCGCCGACCATGGCATACCGAGCATGCTGTAGCCGACTCTCACCGTAGACGTCATTCAACAGTGCAAGGGCGTGCTCCCCGAAGCTGGCGGAATCACTCTCTGGCCAAAAGCCCTGCTGGGCTCTACCCTCTTGTCCCCACAGTTTTATGAGTTGCCAACGATGCAAGCCCACTCTACCGAGGTATGTGTGATACTCGACCTGCATCCCGACATATGCCCCGTGCACGGACCATCACCATGACATAGGGAGCTGGAATGCACTAACACGAAGTGTACCGGCGGGTACAAGGCAGCGAGCGGATAATCGGTAAACGCAAGGTGCCCTCGAGTGGTCCCCAAAAGGATTGGGAACTTGGGATCCCCACAAGGGTCCCCAAAACGATTGGCAACAAGTAGCTTCTGGAATCGCTTCACGCCAGCATATAACATTCCATATAACAAGGAGCTTACGATGATTAGATGGTTAGATCGATGGAAGCTTCATCATCCGTTGAGCAGGTGTACTGTACCGAGATCCCGATTGAACGTAGCTCGGAAATCCTACACAAGGAGGGTCGCTTCCCTCTAAATTGTACTAGGTCTACGTGACAAGGTGTGCTGAGGCTCAGCGGGAGGACATTCTCATATCTACATTCCGAGTAGATCCTCAGTGTCCTGCCCGTCAAGTATCCCCAGTGACAATTGTATTCTTCGCACAGTTGGCGTTGTTGCTCGTGCCGGATGCCGGTCTGCGTATGACCCCAGGCAATGCGAGCCGCTATCACCGCCACGGCTCCACGAGTCACATCCCGAGTGCCGTAGACAGCCATCGCCAAGGCCCAAATGAAACATTTTCCGTCCTTCGGCACCGGCACCACCAACCATTGTCGTAACGAGCGACACCCCGGGTACTGCACACTACTGCGTGTGGTCCATGGCTCCCTCTGGTGCATACACACATCACAGGCATAGGTAAGCAACCCCAGGCCGTACATGCTCTGCCGGGCTACAACGACATATGTTGTGCTGCCGGGCAACACGAACACCGTGTGACTTCCTGGCGAACGATATGCCACCGGGAAGCGCACAACATGTAGTCGCATGCAAGCAACAGGAGTCTAAACAAGGTGCGGACGGTAAACCTCCAACAAGGTGAGCACGGAACAATACGTCTCCCATAGAAAACCCTCCGTGCACCTGTGTGTTAACCAGCGTGACTCGTAACATTACCAGATAAAGAATCTCTATACGAGCTCGCACATACCAAAGAACCCCAATACCCCTAGAGACAATTCGAAAACAGTACCTCACGACGGTGTGTACACGGGTATCTACCTGGATCTGGAAATGCCTCGATCCGCTCGTAGTGTCCAGGAAACTTATTAAATTGAACGTAATGGGCGACTCGTACCGGTTCACGGCTAGCCAAGCCCAGTGACGGATGTGGGCAAATATATTTCATGCTGAAAGGCGGCAAGTATCCTGCCAGAGCATCGGTATCGGTGGGAACATTGCACCCCACCCCTGGCACGTCGACCATCGGCCACAGAGTGTACACCTGAATAACTCGCCGAAGCATGTTCGCAATGATATGGAGGAACTGCGGTTCGTTGTACGCTTGGGCAGTAAGCAGGATTCTGCGCAGTGGCGGCCCTCCGTCAGCAAGACGAGCGTCGAGCATCCCGGTGGGGTAAAGCTGCCGATTGAAATCGTACGACGCGCAGATGGCGTTACGGAAGTTCATTGTGAGGACCTTCACGGAGGAACCCTGTTCAAGCACTTCCGGAATGTGTACACCCAAGGCGTGCAGCCAGCAGTTGCCGTCCCCTTTTGTCTGGACTCGTCGCAGGCCGTGTTTGGCCAAGGCCTGCTCGAACTCCGCGAGAGAAGTAAAACGGTCTGCAGTACCCTCGAGCGGCCAATGCACGTGAGCCAGCACGCGACGTGCTAACGGCAGCACATTAGGGAAAATCTCGTCGGGATGGTCGAAGGATGCCTCCAATATACGCCCCCGGGGGTCCACGGGCATCAGGATGACGTCATCGGTACCGAACGAAACACGTGCAAAGTTTGGTGCAAAGTTTGGCGGAACAGTGTTTGGCTGGAAACCGTTTGCGGTTGCCGCTCGCAATGCCTCCTCAGAAGCGAGATCCATGGAAGGCTCGGCTGCTGCCTTGCTTCTCTGTTGGTTACGGCACGCACCCAGAGCACGCACGCGGTACTCCCCATGGTCTTTATGGGATGCACTTGCCCGCACGATGCACTTGCCGGGCATCGCTCGTGACGCATCTCCACCAGTCTCGTATGCACAATCGCATCGCACGACGAGGGATCGTGCATGTCCGGGATCCCATCGGTGCGACAGCTTCGCCGCCACTTTGTTTGCGAAACCCAGGTCCAGCTGATCAGGACTTTGCAAGAGTTTAGCAACACGTATGTTCACATGCAGCCCGCCCTCCGCGTCCGTATGGAACAGGTGTTGTTTCCTGTAGGACTTGTCCGCGCCAAGAGGAATACCGGCTGTCCGCAGGCGCTGCGCGTTCAACGCGGTAAGCATACCGAACACGACACTACGCAAGCCCGGGCAGCAGACACCCAGTTCCCGGTACAACTGGTGATCGTCAAAAGATGAGAATGCGTCGTCACGGGTAGCCCGTCGGTCCCAGAGAGCAGTGATGCCGTCGCCAGAGTCCTGCAAAGGCCGCGCCGGCGGGCGTTCACCGGTTGGATGTTCACCGTCACCCCAAGTCAGGTTGGCGATCCTGTGCTTCACCGTGGCATCCGCGCGTCCCCACGCCTCAGCGCCGAGCACCCCGCGGAGTTTGTTCCAAGCAAGGCCTAGGTCCTCCACATTCAGGAGTGCATGCAGCTTCGCCTCGGCCTCGTCTAACTTGCAGTAATCGGCCAATGTGGCCGCCTGCCCCGGGTGCTTCTCATGCGCGGATAGTGGCGCCCGGACTTCAGCTTCGCGCCGCACACGCTGGCACGGACCACACATCACGGCTCCGATAGTACGCAGAGCGTCACAACCCAGAACGCCTGATCTGCACAGGGAACACGCCCAAACACCTGGCAAGGTGTCGTAGCCTCCCGCAAATCGTATTTCGTCTCCACACGCAACGCACATCATGCGGCACGCCAAGCCATATTGCGAGATGACACTGTGCGGGCTGCCGAGTACCGCGTTATTCAGGGCAATGGTTCCCTTAGTACGCACTCTGGCTGCGGAGTAGATCACGAAGTAGAACTGCTTAGGACGAGTACGGTCGAGCGGGAGGCGCCCACTTGGAGAAAGACCGCGGTGCGCCATGCGGTCGGCTGGCCAGAACCACAGTGTTCCCATGGGACCCCCGAGGTGAACACGACGGAAGGGAGCCGAAGTGGGATCGCCATGCCTGGAGTTTTGAACCACGAGGCTGTAATCCATCGAGCAAACCCTGTCCCAATGGCAGGCCCGCTGCGTTTCGGGTAGCACCTCCGTCAGGCATTGGGCCCTCAGCAACAGGCCACATGAGAACACGTCGTAATCCGGCCAGCCCCAGGATCCCTTGCCTGCCTTGGGAAAGATGGTATCGGTGTGAAGGAACTGGATTTTGCTCTCGACGTCCCGCCCTAGAGGCGTCGGGTTGTCGTAGGTCCGCTTCACCACCATTCCCTCAGCTTCAAGAATCCCAGACCGCAGCCTGTCGTCCACAAGGCCATGCTTCACGGTGGTGAAGATGGATGGGAATAGCCAGTGCCCAACATGCCAGTCGGCCTGTATGGTATAGCGCGCGCCCTCACCCAGTTCGTGAGATCCAGATGTGAAGTCCGCGCCGATTTCCTTATGAGAGAACAGGACCTCAGCCTTCAGCAACTGGTAGTCTACCACATACGTCATGAACACGGTGAGCATAGCATTGAACCCGTCCGTGTGCTCACTACGTTGCCGCGCGAGCTCATCCTCGCACTCCGTTTTTTCCTGGGTCGCGCGCATCATCGAGGCATCCACGACTTGCACCCAGTCACGAGGGTCGCCCACAGTGTCCTCCATTGTAACGCCAGCTGTCCCTTCCTTGGACACCTGAACAACCGGCTTCAACACTCCCTTGCGCCACAGCGCGTAGTGCTCCCGGAGGGTAAGCAGGTTTTGCTCAGATGTATCCTTGTGCCACTTACCATACAGCTCTTTCCAACTGGCACTGGCATCCAGGTGCCGGTTGCAAATGTCAATGATTTCCTTCAGGACGACCTCCGAGCAGGCCGCATCCAGCATCTGCACGGACCACTTCCAATCGAAGGTGCATGCCTCCCCGTCTTCCACGGTGCCCTCTGCCCGGGGAGGGCGATCAGACAGATACGCCCACCATGGCAAGTCGCGCAGGTCATCAGGTGTCAGGTTTTTGGGCATAATAGGCAGAAAGCCTGCATCGTTGTGCCCGACTGGTTTCACGGTGTCGGGAGGCTTGATCCTATGGACATGATCCTCTAGTAGTTCTTCCTCGACTTGTTTAGATGCAGCGTCATCGCCGTGGGCAACCTCGGGCGGGCAGTCGGGGAACATCTGTGCGACAGCACGCAACACGAACACCGTGTGACTTCCTCAGCAACGATATGCCACCGGGAAGCGCACAACATGTAGTTGCATGCAAACGACAGGAGTATATACATGGCGAGCACGGCAAAGCTCCCGAGAACAATATGCCCCCCATAGGAAACCCTCCGTGCACCTGTGTGTTAACCGGTGTGGCTCGTAACATTACCGGATAGGAATTCTATATACGAGCTCGCACATACGCAAGCACCCCAAGACCCCTAGAGACAATAATGATGAGGTAGACCATTCATAGGAGGCAGACGCTTGCATATAATAAGCCGGACACTAGCCTTGCAAAAGGTCACCATCCGGTAGGCAAATGCATGTATGTGTAGGTGAACACGAAACGAAAACACTTCAAACGACGAGAAGCATACCACGCTGGCGACGGTATGTACCCAGCGTGACCTCCGGCTTATATGAAGATCACCCTCTAAAAAAACAGGGACAAGAGCTCAAGAGGCTTGCATAACCGCCGCATCGTTGCGCGACCGGCCCGTTGGCGATCAGCGCACGCGCTACACGGTCCGCAGAGGCTTCAACACATTAAAAAATGCAACCCGGTGAACACGAAAATGAAACACTTCAACCAACCAGAAGCAGGCCACGCTGGCGACGGTATGTCCCCAGCGTGACCTCCGGCTTATACGAAGAACACCCTTAAAGAAACAGGGACAAGAGGCTTGCATAACCGCCGCGTCGTTGCGCGACCGGCCCGTTGGCGATCAGCGCACGCGCCACACGGTCCGCAGAGGCTTCAACACATTGAAAAAATGAAACCCGGTGAACACGAAAATGAAACACTTCAACCAACCAGAAGCAGGCCACGCTGGCGACGGTATGTCCCCAGCGTGACCTCCGGCTTCTACGAAGAACACTCTTTAAAAAAAACAGGGACAAGAGGCTTGCATAACCGCCGCATCGTTGCGCGACCGGCCCGTTGGCGATCAGCGCACGCGCTACACGGTCCGCAGAGGCTTCAACACATTAAAAAATGAAACCCGGTGAACACGAAAATGAAACACTTCAACCAACCGGAAGCAGGCCAAGCTGGCGACGGTATGTCCCCCAGCGTGACCTCCGGTAGGCAAATGCATGTGTGTGTCTAGCGCGTTATGCGTGATGCGATAGGAATACATACATGGACCGATTTGTTTACGGCAATGTCGGCGCTATATTTAAATGTATACATTTGTCAAGTTCACATGTCGGCCCTATTGGAAATCACCCAGCCAGCTCAATGCGAGGCGGAAAGCCTTTGTCACCGAAGGTCTGGATCCTAGTGTTGTCAAACGTGCGCAGCAGATTCGCGGCTGTCGGACGCTTGGCCATGTCTACGCTGAAGCATTCCTTCAGGCGCTGCATGAGTGCATGCTTCATGAATCCATTCTGTGGTTTCGCTTGACTTAGGATATAGTCCCATTGGTGACGTTCGCCACCAGCCTGCGGGTGCTGGAAGAGCTGGACCAGGAGTCCACCCACAGACCACATGTCTCCTCGCCTGCTTGGGCCGTGATCCCGGTGCTCAGGAGCAAGATAACGGCGGTCCTCTCGACCGAGAGGACGCTCGTCATGCGCAGACTTCAGGTTTTCTCGATCGACGCAGCCAACTCCGAAGTCGATGACTCGCAGCGTGATGGGATATGGTGATTGCAGCGCTTCGGCAACGACCACGTTGTTACCCTTGACGTCGCCGTGCACGATACCCTTGGAGTGCAACTGCTCAAACGCCTTCAGCACCTCCTTGGCAAGTAGCAGCTTGACCTCCAAGGAGAGGTCACCCTCAGGCGGATCCCGCATGAATTCCCATAGCGTCCGGCCGCGATCGGGCATGACGAGCATCGGAACTGGCCCGACCCGCAGCGCTAGCCGAGTTTTGGTCTCCACACCCCATCGTGTACAGGGCACGACGTAAGTGGGTGCCGCTTGCGACGCCAGTTTTGTCATGACTAGCTCCTGCGCACACCGCTTGAACTCCTTGGGCGGCTGGGTGGGCGCTGCCTTCCTTTGGAGGTTTCCGTTGGTCTTGGGGTGCGGCTGTAGCTCCGAGGTTTTGCAAACCCTTTTGACCACGACCAGGTCCGTGCGGTCCAGTGTGCAACCTCGTGTGACGGCGCCGTACGCGCCACTCACCGGTTCGGCATTTTGAGGCTCGATGATATTCTTCGGATCCACATTGGAACACCCCGCGCGCGTGGCGACGGCACGTAAAAACGGGATGCCGTCGAACAAGGTGCGAATTTGTTTTTCCAGAAACTCCTGGAGACCCTCGTCATAATCCCGGTTGTCCGCAGTAGTGATTCCTTGCTGCTGGCGCCGAAGGAAACGATTTCTGCGCCGTTTGAATTTTTTCCCCCGCTAGGAAACAAACCGCAAACCCAGGGTTGTTGGTTAACCTGGATCAGTGTACTGTGCGTATATACGGTGTGGGATATTGCGGCCACCCGATGCACACACGGCGGCAAACGGTGGCGCAAACCGAAACATGTTGGACAACGAAAAGAACCGGAACGATGGGAGCGATATGCCCCCTAAGCTAGCATGCCTGCCTAGGACTGGTCCGCTGTGTCACAGGTTAGGTGTCGGTTGCGGACACCATGGTATCAGCAACATCGGAGAGGTACGCTAGGCAAAACGGACGCACACCGCGGCCACCTTCCGCGCCCGGCCCGTTGGCGGGCCACCGACGAGGTACGAGTACGGCACGGCCACGGTTCAACTTAGAGCGGCGGGCCGCAACCGGACATCTTTGGACACACCCCGAACCGGACAGGAGGACTCCGGGGGACGATATGGACGAGGCACGCTCGCGCGAGGAAATAACCCGCAGCTTGCCGTGAGGTGAAACGCTTAAATTCCGCGGGTCCGTTGCGCGCACGGCCCGTGGGCGTGCAGCGCACGAGCAACACGGTACACGTCACGGGCGTGAGGTGAAACGCCAAAACGCCGCGGCTACGAGGCGCGCACGGCCCGTTGGCGAGCAGCGCACGAGCAACACGGCACGCGTCACAGGCAGCCGGTGGTGGAAGCCAAAATAAGAACCGGGGGTCGGCCTGCAAGATGGATGACCGCATACTCGTTCGTTGGGAATGAAGTGTGTATATTTAGGGGGGGGGCGGGGAAAACGCAGCAGGAAGCGGGAATGGCGGGTGCAATGCGTACCTTGCTGCCAGCCGCAGCCGCCGCGTCTTCAGCAGCGGGGGGGGCGGAGGCACCCCCTCCAGCTTCGGCTGCGGTCGCTGATGGAGCTTCCTAAGTAGGACGCAACAAACAACCGGAAGCACTTCATCATCCAGAAGACGACCGCTGGCGACGGTATGTCCCCAGCGTGACCTCCGGCTTATATGAAGATCACCCTTTAAAAAAACAGGGACAAGAGGCTTGCATAACCCGCCGCATCGTCGCGCGACCGGCCCGTTGGCGATCATCGCACGTGCTACACGGTCCGCAGAGGCTTCAACACATGTAAAAAAATGAAACCCGGTGAACACGAAAATGAAACACTTAAAACGACGAGAAGCATACCACGCTGGCGACGGTATGTCCCCAGCGTGACCTCCGGCTTATATGAAGATCACCCTTTAAAGAAACAGGGACAAGAGGCTTGCATAACCGCCGCATCGTTGCGCGACCGGCCCGTTGGCGATCAGCGCACGCGCTACACGGTCCGCAGGGGCTTCAACACATAAAAAATGAAACCCGGTGAACACGAAAATGAAACACTTCAACCAACCAGAAGCAGGCCACGCTGGCGACGGTATGTCCCCAGCGTGACCGCCGGCTTATATGAAGAACACCCTTAAAAACACAGGGACAAGAGGCTTGCATAACCGCCGCATCGTTGCGCGACCGGCCCGTTGGCGATCAGTGCACGCGCTACACGGTCCGCAGAGGCTTCAACACAGTAAAAAAATGAAACCCGGTGAACACGAAAATGAAACACTTCAACCAACCAGAAGCAGGCCACGCTGGCGACGGTATGTCCCCAGCGTGACCTCCGGCTTATATGAAGAACACCCTTAAAAAAAGAGGGACAAGAGGCTTGCATAACCGCCGCATCGTTGCGCGACCGGCCCGTTGGCGATCAGCGCACGCGCTACACGGTCCGCAGAGGCTTCAACACAGTAAAAAGATGTAACCCGGTGAACACGAAAATGAAACACTTCAACCAACCAGAAGCATACCACGCTGGCGACGGTATGTCCCCAGCGTGACCTCCGGCTTATATGAAGAACACCCTTAAAAAACAGGGACAAGAGGCTTGCATAACCGCCGCATCGTTGCGCGACCGGCCCGTTGGCGATCAGCGCACGCGCTACACGGTCCGCAGAGGCTTCAACACATGTAAAAAAATGAAACCCGGTGAACACGAAAATGAAACACTTCAACCAACCAGAAGCAGGCCACGCTGGCGCCGGTATGTCCCCAGCGTGACCTCCGGCTTATACGAAGAACACCCTTAAAAAAACAGGGACAAGAGGCTTGCATAAATGCTCCGGTGCCGGCGTTTACCTTAGCGGGCCCAACTAACCCCGCGCCCGGATGTGCGCCACCGGGAGCCTGAACATCGCCCGCATCAGTTTACTCACACTTAAAATAAACGAAGATTCTGTTCCACAATCTGCACTTACCGCGTTAGTAGCAGTTCGCGGTTGCTTTCCAGCAGTCGCCAAGTTTGCGCTCCACTGGTCATCCATCTGTTATGAACGAACACCACGCAACCCCACCCTTTGGTTTGCAGTCTATAAACGTGTGGATAAAAATATACGTAACAGCGACCGTGCAACGATTTGGCACCTTACAAATTTTACAGACTCGGGTTTCTCTCGTAACAAATATATTATATATGCTGGTCTGCTCGGGCAGAACGTCAGCTCAGAAATGATTTCGCAAGCTACCTACGTCCAACTATCGTTCCATCCTACGTACGTAGCTAGATAGGTCTTAATAAGGTCTTCATGCGTTTGGTGTTCGCGGATGCACCTATATCTACCGTAGATGATCCTGTCGATCGTCGATGGGTATGGGCGTTGTCAGTGGCGACTGCATTTTGA